>JAPJBO010001202.1:0-60264 GCA_030068145.1 Diplonema papillatum | reverse complement strand
TGGCACAGAACGGCAGGAGGAGGTGACACGGTGCTGGCCATCGTTCGAAGGATCCTGTTCTTGCCAAGAGGGGAGAATTCAAGAACGTGCATGGAATGGAGCGTCTGATCTGCACCGTGTTTCGGTCCTTCTCACTCCGCAGACACGGCAGCGATGTGAGTCTGGTCAGTCAGACGCCTGCGTCACAATCAGGGCCACCCATGCTCCGAGCACAGGAAAATCCGTATCATCAGAAGCCCGTACAACATGTGCCTGGATGGGGAAGGGCAGTCGCGGTCATGGCAGCGACGACTGCGTTGTCGTGGGCAGGTCGTCTGCCGTGGCACAGAAGGACACACGGCAGCCGATGGCACTGTTACATTTGCCGTCGATCGCCTGTCGTGCGGTGCACACTAATGACACACGACAGCGACAACTACTTTGTCGTGGGCAGGTCCTCTTTTGCTGTGCGCAAAAGGACACACAGCAGCCGATGGCACTGTTGCACTTGATCGTTAATCGCCCGTCTTGCTGCGTGCTAACACGACGGCCACTACCACGTCCTTGTATAGAGCGACCGGTGGGCTGCCGTGACCAGGACTCCCCGGACCCCTGACACGAAGGGGCGAAGGACTCTCTGGAGAGTGCGACCGCGCAGAGTACCCGATGTTGTGCTGCGGCGTGTGCATGTACGGGACGTACGGACTCACCGACGCGCCGGGGGACCTCGCGGGGGGCAGGGCCGTGCTGGGCCGCCGACGGCTTGATGCCGGGCGGCCGCGTCAGGGGTCAGGTCTTCTTTGCTGTGGCACACAAGGACACACGCCGGCCGATGGCACTGTTACACTTGCGTCGTGCTGTACACAAAAGCGACAACGACCTTGTGGGCAAGTCGTGGCACAACAGGACACACGGCAGCCGGTTGCACTGCTACACTTGACCGTTGCTTACCCGTCTCGACTACCACGTCCTTGTATAGAGCGATCGATGGGGGCTGCCGTGGCCAGGACTCCCCGGACCCCTGACACGAAGGGGCGAAGGACTCTCCGGTGAGTGCGACCGCACAGAGTGCCCGATGTTGTGCTGCGGCGTGTGCATGTACGGGACGTACGGACTCACCGACGCGCCGGGTGACCTCGCGGGGAGGGGCAGGGCCGTGCTGGGGTGGTGCTGGGCCGCCGACGGCTTGATGCCGGGCGGCCGCGTCAGGGGCGACGCCGACCGCGTCGGCCCGCCGCCGGAGATGGTGGCGCGCTCGCCAGGCCCGGGAGAGCCCGGGGCGGCTGCTTACGCGGGGGGGCCTGTGCGGCGATTGTCGGCGGATGCTGCCGGCGGGCCCGTCGTTGTCCCAGGCGGCAGCTTTGCCGCTGTGCCTGACGGCTGCGCCGGTGTCCTCGTCCCAGGTTATGGTGCCGTACCCGCGGCCGTGCGTCGGGCTGGGCACCCCGCTGGCGCCGTCGCTCCACGTCACCCGGCTCCCGGTCGCTGACCGCAAGCCCGCCCCGCCGTACGTCGGCGAGCGCACCGACGAAGCCAGAGGACTGCCCCTCATCCCTGCTGGCGACGCGCGCCGGGCCAACGACACGTTCGACCCGCTGCTGCTCCGCCGCATAGTCTGGTTCTCGGCCGTCCGACGCTCGATACTCTCCGCCTGAAGGTGGATGGGGGTTGTTGTTATGGTAGTGCTGGTTTTGTGGAGTAAGGGAAGGCAGGGATTTAGTACGGCGCTTTCTTATGTTTGTGCGCACTACCCCTTTCTCTTTCCGGAACTCACCTGCTTTGGTAAGTTTCATGTAGTACGCTGCCAAATACCAATTCTTCTTAGTACCAACAATGCATTGTTAACCCAAGAATACTCGAGTGACTGCCATACTAATTCTTAGTACCAACAATGCATTGTTAACACAAGAATACTCGAGTGACTGCCATACTAATTCTTAGTACCAACAATGCATTGTTAACCCAAGAATACTCGAGTGACTGCCATACTAATTCTTAGTACCAACAATGCATTGTTAACCCAAGAATACTCGAGTGACTGCCATACTAATTCTTAGTACCAACAATGCATTGTTAACCCAAGAATACTCGAGTGACTGCCTTGTGCTCATTTCTACGGAGGCTACAGAGGGAGAAAACAATACAACTACAAAGTGGGGGGGTCCTTTTTTTGTTGAACGCTTACGCGACGGCGGCGCCGGTTTCCTCGTCCCACGTAAAGGTGCCGTACCCGCGGCCGTGCGTCGGGCTGGGCACCCCGCTGGCGCCGTCGCTCCACGTCACCCGGCTCCCGGTCGCTGACCGCAAGCCCGCCCCGCCGTACGTCGGCGAGCGCACCGACGAAGCCAGAGGACTGCCCCTCATCCCTGCTGGCGACGCGCGCCGGGCCAACGACACGTTCGACCCGCTGCTGCTCCGCCGCATAGTCTGGTTCTCGGCGGTTCGACGCTCGATACTCTCCGCCTGAAGGTGGATGGGGGTCGTTGTTCTTGGTGCTCGTTTTAAGGAATAAGGGAAGGCAAGAAAATTTGCAGTGGTCAGTTTCTGGTGACGTTCATTGACACAAAAACACGTCCGCAAGGGAGCTGAAAATCTTTTTCCATGCAGTGTTGGTCAAACTCACTTACTCTCCTGTAGGTCAAGGCGAAATCCAGCTCCTCCTCTTTCAAGTGCAATACGTGACAATGTCAGGGTGGAGTTCCCCCACAGAGCAGACACATGATCATTACAATCTGGAAAAGTTGTTGGACCTCTTGGACCCCTTAGTGAGAGAGAGAGAGAGAGAGAGACGAGTCAAAGTGCAGGGACCATCTCTCCGGTCTCTCCTCACTTCTTTCCGTACTGCTACGGCGGGCAGTAAGCCGCTCTGGAGGCGCGCTGCAGGTTGCGGCTCTGCTACAGTGGGGGTGGCGGCGCCGGAGTTGGCGCTTGCAGGGGGGGCCTTAGTTGTCTCTCAATATTTTCTTGAGGGGTCCGCTGGATCCCCCCTGACAAAAACACTCAACGTAGCTGCTTCGACTCCGAATGGAAAGGATGGATATATAGAGGTAGGGTGGCAAATACACTACAAACACAATCTGATTTGTTCTTAGCTTACACCACCGTGTGCTGTTTTCTCACGCAGGACTTTGACCTGTTGTGTTTGTGTGATTTGTCGAGTAGGGGTAGACCCGCATGACCTCACGTCCGTTCAACACGTGGTTCGGTAGTAACAGCGCTTGGGATCCCTTCGGTTCTTTGTCTGGCAGCATCGTCGAGCATTTCCTTCCAAGCTGGCGTATGTAAAAACACGTTCCGGAGGGGGCTCATGCACGAGAATGGGTGCGTGTCCATACCCGTTTGTAGATATCGAGTTCGTCTTTGTACTGGTCTCGCTCGCGTGAGAGATCTGCGAGCTGGCCGTCGAGGCTCAAGATGACGTCGTTGAGGCGGCTGTCTTGCTCGGGGGACGCAGAGCGGCTTGAGATGGACCGAGCACGTTTTTCGGCGTCGTGCAGCTTCTGCATGAGGTTCGCCTTCTCCCGCTGCAGGCTCTGCGCCTCTGTCTTCGCGGAGACGAGCTGCGCCGTCTTGCGTTTGACGTCGTCTTTGAGGTCGAGGACCGAGACCTGCAAGTCGTTCCGGTCTCGCGTCAGAGTATCGAGCTTGTCCAAGTGCTCTCGGGACGGCGGCGACGCCTTCATGGCGGAAACAGTGTCGAGGAGGGTGTCTATCCTCCCCGTTTTCCCGTCGGCTTCCTGCCGCAGGCGCGCGATTTCGCTGTCCTTCTCGCGCAGCGCACGTTCCGCTCGCATCGCGTTTTCGCGGTCTTCCTCGGCTTTTCGCAGTTGCGCCGCGTCTTCTATGTGTCTTCTGTTGACATCCTCCAGCTCCTTCATCAGCTCGTGCACCTGGACCTCGAGCTGCTTCGTCCTGTGAGAGGGTTTCGGTGTTTACACAACTTCGAGAGTTTGGGTACTGTTAGCGTGTGCATTTTGTATTGGGGATATGAGAGCTAGAGATGGTTCAGTCAGTGTCGCATTTATTTTCTCTCCGCCTCTGTCTTCGCAGGGACGGTCTCGCGTCAGCGTATCGAGCTTGTCCAAGTGCTCTCGGGACGGCAGCGACGCCTTCATGGCGGAAACAGTGTCCCCGTTTTCCCGTTGGCTTCCTGCCGCAAGCGCGCGATGTCGCTGTCCTGCTGACGCAGCGCACTTTCCGCTCGCATCATTTGAACGTTGAAAGTCTTCCTCAGCTTTTTGCAGTTGCGCAGCGGCGTCTTCTATGTCTTCTGTTGACATACTTCAGCTCCTTCATCATCTCGTGCACCTGACCTACAACTGCTTCGTCCAGTGTCTTCACAAAAGATGTAGAGTTTGGATGAGTTTGGGTATGAGCAGAGTTTGAATGAATTTAGTGTTTGCATTTTCTGTTGGAGTAAGAGAGCTAGAGATTGTTTTGTCAGAGTGAGATGTGTGCGTGTCTTTTCTCGCCGCCGCTGTCGTTGCAGAGACAGAGGGGTCGTGCTGACTTGCGGTTGAGGCGTACTCACCTTTGCACAACTGTTAGGTGAACGTTCCTGATTGGTTGCTGAGACCTGCGATCTTGCAAGCGGCCAATAAAAACCATGTGCCATACCTGTCCCCGTTCGAGGTTTTCCGCTTCAGCTCCGCCATGGAGCGTTCCCAGCGAGACTTCTCGGCTTGGTGGTTCCGCCGCATCTCTTCGACCTCCGCGCGCAGGGCCGCGACGTTGTCGGCGCGCACCGGCGACGATGACCGGGTGTCCTCGTTGAACAGCTTCACCAACCGGGTGGTCTCCTCGGCGTGTCGCCTGTTCACGTCCGCCAGCTCCAACGTCAACGCCCTGTTTTCTTCCCTGAGCCGTTCATCGGACGCAACCCCGGTGTGCCGGCGGGCGTCTGCTGCGTGTTCGAGCCTGTCGATCGTCCGCTTGAGCTGGCTGGTTTCCGTCGCGTGCTTCTTGTTCAGCTGCGCGACCTCGAGAGCCAGTGCGTTGACTTGGCCGCGGAGATGCTCCTCCTGCGGCGAATGGTCCGCTTCCCTCTTGACGTCTTCGAGCTCGTGCTCCCGCTCTGTGATGCGCAGGCGGAGCTGCGAGGTGTCGGCGGCGTGCCGCTTGTTCAGCTGCGCGAGCTGCAACGCCAGCGTGCTGATTTGATCCCGGAGGACATCTTCCGTCTCGCTAGACCCGGCTCTGTGGGAGAGACGAGGTGAAGGTTCAAGATGAAGGACTTGGCAGAAGAGGATGCTCCGTTCTTGCGTTGTCCGATCGGACCCCACACACTGAAATCAAGTGCTCCTGAGCAGACGAAAAATGAGTGTTGCAAACAAAATTGCAACACCCTGCGCAACCACCCCAATACGACAGGCAAAACTGCCCTGAACTGTCCTAAAGCTGGGTTAGTGTCATCTACTGTAGACTACAGGCAATTACCGTCACGCTGCACCAAGATTCCTACGGTTCAGCGTCACTTACAGGTAATTGCGCGGAGATGCTCCTCCTGCGGCGAATCCCTCTTAACGTCTTCGAGCGTGTCCGATCGGGCCCCACAACACTGAAATCAAGTGCGCCAAACCAGACAACATTTGAGTGTTGCACACAAAATTGCAACACTTCAAACCCGCACGCTAAAATCGACTGTTAACAACCTAAGCGATGTCTTAATAAGAGCTTTAAGCGCCGAAGGCGCACCACCCCAATACAGACAGGCAGAACTGCCGCGAACTGTCCTAAAGCTGGGGAGTGTCATTCAGATGTAGATCTAAAGCCACCCACGTCAAATTTTGTTAAGGCAGGCGAGCACTGATTTGTGAAGCATTGAGTTATTTTGAGTACGTGAACCTATTGCTAAGCAACAGCTGCCAAAACTGTTTGCCGTCGACGCCGATTCGATAAGGAAAAGGAGAAGCTGGGGCGCAGGCATAGACCGCGCACTTAAAAAGAACTGTGAAAACGGGGTTTTGCCTGGAGGCTTTTCGTGTTATTCTGCGGATGCTTTGAGCTATCTTTGTGTCTATGCGTTCAGTCGTCTTCTTAACAACAACAAGACGACCGAAAGAACAAAGGGGAAAGAGCCTGGGAAAGCTGGTGTGCCCGCCTGGGCTCTCCGTGGCGACGCTGAACGCGGAGCGCAGGGCCTCGACCTCCCTGTTCCTCCTGTCGTCGATGACCCGGTGCAGGCGCGCGGACTCCTCCGCGTTGCCGCAGGTGAGCTGCGCGATTTCGAGCGTCAGCGACGCCAGTTTTTCCTTCAGCACCACCTCAGCGTTGGGCCCAGCGGCGGCGGCGGCGGCAGGGGGAGGCGGGGGCGAAATGCGCCGAAGCCGCCCACGTCAAATTTCGTTAACCACGGAGAGGGGCAGGGTTAAATTGGGAAAAGGAGGGGCTCCATGGCAAATCCCATGGTAGCCTTTGAGAGCTCGGAGCAGGATTTCTGCCCGATGAAGGATGCATTTCAAAGATTTGTGTCAGGTCTTACCAAAACTAACTACCTCTACAGTGGTAGTTCGTCCGAAGTGGTTAATCATTGAATTTTTTTGAGTACATGAGCCACGTGGATTAGCATACACTTTCTCGTTAAGCATTGAGTTCAATAAAGTGCAAGTGCTACACCTTGTTAAGCAGCAGCTGCCAAACCTTGCCGAGAGAAGCTGGGGCGCAGACATAGACCGCGCATTTAAAATACTCGAGGGGCTGCCTTGTGCTTACTTCGAAGGAGGCTAGAGGGGAGAAACAATACAACTACAAAGTGGGTCTTTTTTGTTGAACGCTTACGCCCGCCACTGAACCCAGATTCACCTGTCTTTCGTGTGGGCTACAGCACATTTACCTCCTTTGATCGTTTGCAGCTGCCAGCCTCCTCAAGTATTTCCTACAAAAATACTCGACGTAGCTGGAAGGGAGGAAATATAGAGGTACGGGGCAAATACAATACAAACACAATCTGATTTGTTCTTCGCTTACACCACCGTGTGCTGTTTTCTCACTCAGGACTTTGACCTGTTGTGTTTGTGTCATTTGTCGTGTAGGGGCAGACCCGCATGACCTCACGTCCGTTCAACACGTGGTTCGGTAGTTACAGCACTTCTGTAATGGGATCCCTTCTGTTCTTTGTCGGGCAGCATCGTCGAGCATTTCCTTTCAAGCTGGCGCTTATGTAGAAAAAGAACGGGGAGGAAAAAGCAAAAAAAACCTGGGAAAGCTGCTGTGCCCGCCTGGGCTCCCCGTGGCGGTGCTGAACGATGCCTGCAGGGCCTCCACCTCCCTGTTCTTGTCGTCGATGACCCGGTGCAGGCGCGCGGACTCCTCCGCGTTGCTGCGGGTGAGCTGCGCGATTTCGAGCGTCAGCGACGCCAGTTTTTCCTTCAGCACCACCTCCGCGTGGTTGGGCCCAGCGGCGGCGGCGGCGGCGGCGGCCGGGGGGGGCGAATGTGCCGAGGCCGCCCTTTTTTCGGCGCGCGCCCGCTGCAGCTCCGCGGCTAGGGCGTCGGACTCCTGCTGCTTCTGGTCCACCAGCCGGTTCAGCCGCACGGTCTCGTCGGCGTAGCGGCCGTTGAGCTCGGCGATCTCCATCGTGAGGGCGACCACCCGCTCTTCGAGCAGCTCCTCGGACGGGTTCTTCCCGCGCGGCTCCGACCGCAGCGCGGAGAGCTCCGCGTCCAGCTTCTTCCACTTCGCGGCTTCGTCCGCACAGCGCCGGTTGGCTTGCGCCAGCTCGAGCGTCAAAGACGTGATCTTCTCCCGTGCCTGTGTGTTGTAGGTACAGCTTTAGACTGGTTCGGCTCCAGCCTTTTCGGCTTGGGTTGGAGTTAGGTAACCTTGGGAGGCTAGTGATGTGTTGTGACTAGTTTGGCTTCAGGTTGTCTTGGCTTGGATTGATTGACTGGGAGGTTAGTGATGTGTTGTGACTAGTTTGGCTTCAGGTTGCCTTGGCTTGGATTGATTGACTAAGTTACTATAGGGAGTGCTGTTGGACGGGTCTGTGTGTCGTGGACAGCTTTAGACTGTTTTAGCTTGGGGTCAGGCTTAGAGGGAGAATGCGCCGAAGCTGCTCTTTTTTCGGCGCGCGCCCGCTGCAGCTCCGCGGCCAGGGCGTCGGACTCCTGCTGCTTCTGGTCCACCAGCCGGTTCAGCCGCACGGTCTCGTCGGCGTAGCGGCCGTTGAGCTCGGCGATCTCCATCGTGAGGGCGACCACCCGCTCTTCGAGCAGCTCCTCGGACGGGTTCTTCCCGCGCGGCTCCGACCGCAGCGCGGAGAGCTCCGCGTCCAGCTTCTTCCACTTCGCGGCTTCGTCCGCACAGCGCCGGTTGGCTTGCGCCAGCTCGAGCGTCAATGACGTGATCTTCTCCCGTGCCTGTGTGTTGTAGGTACAGCTTTAGACTGGTTCGGCTTTAGCCTTTTCAGCTTGGGTTGGTGACTGGTTTGGATTGATTGACTAAGTTACTTTAGGGAGTGCTGTTGGACGGGCCTGTGTGTCGTGGACAGCTTTAGACAGTTTAGCTTGGGGTAATGCCTACCGTGCCTGTGTTCGGCTTTAGGCTTTAGGCTTTTTGGCTTGGGTTGGTAGATAGATGACCTTATAATTTCTGACGGTGAGCTGTTGTAGTGCGTTGCTCAGGGTAGTCGAAGGCCTGACAATTACACTAATGCAACAAAATTACACAGTTGGGACGGGCCTGTTGTGTGCTGTGGACAGCTTGAGACTGATTTGGCTTTATACTGTTTTGGCTTGGGTTGGTACTTGGATACCATACGGAGTGCTGCTGTTAGGCTTGGGTTGATATTGGGGTATCTTAGGGAGTGCTGTGGAGTGGTTAGGACAAGCCTGTTGTGTCCAGCCAAAACACGTTGCCTTCGTCTTATAGCCAGCAGTGGTACGAAAACACGTTGCCTTCGTCTTTATAGCCTGCACACAATACATTGAAGGGCAACCCGCAGTGGTACTAAAACACGTTGTCTTCGTCTTTATAGCCTGTACACAATGAACCGCTCGTTTTCCTCCAACAAAGTACGTCAACGTACTAAAGAAGTGCTACGGTACCTGCGACTCGATCTGCCGCCTCGCAGCATCGGCTTCAGTGTTTTTGCCGTCGACGACCTTCTGCAGCCTTTCCGCTTCGTCCGCGGCCCGCTGGTGGGCCTGCGCGACCTCAAGCGTCAAGGCACGGACCCTGCTCTGCAGGTGGCTGGTCGCCTCGTCGTCGTGCTCGGTCGCCCGCTTCCTCCACTTGGCCGTTTCGTCCATGAACCGCTCCTTTTCCTGCGCCGCCTCGAGGACGAGCTCTTTCACGCGCGACTTCAGCCGTTCTTCGGTGAGCTCCGCCGCTTGCCGGTCGGAGTCTCGCTCGCGCGCGAGGCTGTCCACGCGTCTCTTCTCCTCTGCAAGGCGGGTCTCGACCTCTGCCAGCTGCCGCATCACGGCGAGGACGCGGTTGTCACCAAGGGATGCCCCGGCTTGGTGGTTGTGCGGCGGGCTGCCGCCGTCGAAGTCAGGGTACACGGCGTTGGGAGCGGAGACGCTGCGGCTCCTGCCTTGAGCCTGGGGGGAGAGGCTGGAGAGGAGGGTGTCTAGAGCGTCGAGGGCGGAGGCCGCGTGGGTGATCTTCTGCCCGTTCGTCGCGTTGCGCTCGGGCGTCACGACGGGCGTGGCGGACGCCGCGGCGGTGCGGAAGATCTTGTCGCAGATGCCGTGGAGGTCTTGGTTGGCGGCTTGGAGCTCTGCCTGCACGGCCGCCAGCTCGCTGGCCTTGGCTTGCAGCGCCGCCTTCGCCTCCGACCTCTCTCGGGCCACCAGCTCGCCTCCGTCTGCCTCTCGGGTCTTCTTCGAGTTGTACCGAGCCTTCCAGTCAGCGGCATCTCGCTTCAGGCTGGCCACCTGCTCCGCCAGCGTGTCGACCTCGGTCGCCTTCTGCTGCAGGCGCGCCGACTTCTCCTCGTTCTCCCACTTCAAGGTCCGGATCTCTTCGACGAGCGAAGGCAGCGGGCCGTCGTCCCCCGCGGAAGACGCGTTGCGGGGCATGTTTCCGTTCGCAGCTCCCGACCACCCTTCCTTTGATCACTGATTTCAAAAGCGTACGTTTCTTAGAGTTAAAGTTCAGTTGCGAAACCGAGGTTTTTTGATTCTTTTGTGCTCGAATGTTTTTGGCATTCTAGCGCTGAAAGGGTGTTTGGAGGCCAGAGCGTCTGCCTAGCAGTGTATTCGACGTCATTCGACTGCGTTCTCGCTTCAGGCTGGCCACCTGCTCCAGCGTGTCGACCAAAGTCCGGATCGCATCGACGAGCGACGGCAGCGGCCCCCCATCGGCCACCGCGGCAGACGCGCTGGGGCTTTGCGGCTCCCGACCACCTTTCCGTCGATCACTGATTCTTTGCAAAAGCGCGGGGGGTTTTTGTGTTCCCGGAATCAATCGAGGTTTGCCCCCGGTAACGGTCGATACGGCGGAGCAAACTGCAACTCTTCCGATTTATCTGCTCCAGCTGAAACGAGAGCCGGAAAGAGAAAACTGGTCGCATTGGGGTTAACGTCCGTCGGCGCGCGTGGCTAGGCAAGTCCCTCGCGCGGATGTTGAACGGAGAGACGTTGAGGGGAGAGAGAGCGAGAAAGAGAGAGAGAGAGAGAGAGAGAAAAGCAGAAAGGGGTGTTCACTCTGGAGGTGTGCGCAGACTTTAGTTCAAGCATAGGTGAAAAGGTGCACCAGACACAGAGTGCCCTGATTGACGGTGCGGCCACACAGGGTGCACGGATGCACTGATTGGCGGTGCAACAGTTAGGTGAATTGGCAGTGCGCCAAGTAACGTGCACTGATTGGCGATCCACTGCACTGGTTTGCGGCGGAGAGATAGCGTGCGAGAACCCATCGAAACAAGCCAAATGGTGTGGTAGTCGCAGGGTCTCTTCCCATCTGCATGTGTTCTCATTCGCGCACCTTTCCCAGAGAGAGAGAGAAGAAAGAAATCGAGATAACTGCAGCAACAAGTCTACTCGTGGTGGTTTTGTGTAATGTCCACTGTAAAGTATCGCTCTGGCACCCAAGCCCCATGTGTCCCTGTTCCCGCCCAGACGATTTGGGTTTATTGTGCGACTGCCAGTCGACCGGACGTAGCGTGTTAGCTCGCCGTTCCTTTCTTAATTTGTTGCGTCGTTGAGGTGTCACACACCCGCTTTTCGGCGTGTCTTGGGCACAAAGAGCTTCGACTTCTGAGACTGGACTCCACCGTGAAGCGAAGGTGCCACCGGGCGCTCTTCGGGGTGATGGTCCCTGCACTGTGCACTAACTCGACCCGTCTTTTCTCTCCCTCCAAAGTATCCTGTGTTCGGCGGCGTTTTTCTTGAGGTTTTTGGCGCTGGTGTCCGAATGGGGCAGCAATCATCATTCTGAATGAGTTCGTCCTAGCAGGCGAATCAACGATTGGGCTGATCAAGCAATCTCTGCATCCTCCTAGTGTCAGCTGATGTCCCTGCTCGTACCCCTAGCGCGTCACCGAATGACAAACGGAGTCGCTGGCTAACTTTACTCCAACTAGCCCCGACGCGTGTCGGTGCTTCGTCTACTAGCGCTTCTTTGGTTTCTGTTTCGGTCACATTCGGTTGTTGAACAGCGCCCGCGAGCTCAAACATCAGGGCTTATTTCATGACGTCGGCCGTCATGCTATTTTCTGCATCTCTGTCAGAAAGGTGGAAGATCTCGTCCCGATGGATATGGCGAAGCTGAAAAAAAAAAAAAACGTGCAGCTGCACTTCAGAAACTTCGCGACGTCAAACTTGGCGGCAAGGGGGCACTGTATACAGAAGATGTATCGCCTTCTCCGGGGAATCAATAGCACCGGAAAAACGCACCGCGCGCCCGCACGGACCGGTTGTCCGGTGAAAGGTTGTCTGCCGAGAGCGTCTGTTGCTCCAGGAAGGTGCTCCTTTACGAGGCCAGTCGGCGGGGCGACCGATTTCTTCGGCCAACAAGGATATCCTGCTACACGGGAGCCAAGCTTCACGTGTTCGGCGGTACTGCAGAGCCACGTGCCTACGGGTCAAGTGGCTACCGATTTCCCAAACCAAAGCATCAAGGCGTGACGCACCGCGTGGGGCTGAACACAAGCTCGTCGAGACGGGACGGTCAGCCACAGGGCAGAGTGGACGGGGTTGTTGCACTGCTGTGGTTGACCGTCACGTTCCTGGACCAGGAGCGGCCTTTTTCTTCTCTTTCTTCTCTGCGTGGACCATGAAGGACAGAAGAGTAAGGTCGCCCGCGCTCTTGAAAAAAGCGCCCGTGCTGGGAGGGGGTTGAAGGTGCGGTCTGCGGGAATCGACCCGAAAAGATTTCACTCGTGGTATTTAAACTGTGGACGCTTTCGCCAAGCCATGAACGCGCCCGTGCCGCTCTCAGCGTGACAGCACACCGATGCGTCCATGGCTGTGCAAAGTTGTTCCAGCGCAAACTCGCGCGTGCGCTTACGAACTGGCTGTCAATATGGCTCTTTGTGTGCGTTACCCATGGATTTGTTCTTGAGATAGCAAAAACCGAGCGTAGCGAGCTTTTTGTGAGATGGTTTTAATGCCCAGACAACCAGGCCTGCTCTCTCATCTTATTTTCTCGCACAAAAAACTGTGCTACAACATCGCAAGCAGCCCGCTGTGCTGCTGACCGCTATGGGAGGGGGGTGATCCCGTGCACATCACAGGATCGACACAAGCGTGTCTCCCCAAAATCCCAAACCCTCTGAACTGCTTTTTTTCCTCTGATGGACAGCCCAATTCTTTCTCTTGATGTTCTTCCTTTGCAAATGCAAAAATGTGCGGAAATAAAATGCCGTGTACTGAAAGCGGGCTTACTAGGACCGGCTTCGCTGGTCTGTTTCCTTGTTTTTCGCGGCCGTTCTTTGCGTTTTGCGGCGTGAAGCAAGCGGACGGAGGAAGCAACGCTTCCTTAGGCAGGTCGACACCAATCCCAACTGTGCAATAAATTTGTACAGTGCCTACCCGAAAGCTTCGCTGATTTCTCTTTGAGCTCAGAACTTGTCGAGTTTGAATTGGTATCGTCTTGCCGGGGTTACACTCCGACGTCCGTTCCGCCATTGATCTTGAAGACGCTCCGGTCACTCGTAGCGTGGAGTCGGTCGTTGCGGCGCCGACCATCGACCGAGGTTGATGAATACATACAGTCTCGTTTTTGGTGAGTTTTAGAAATTGGTAGACCCTTCTTCTCCCGACGAATTGGTGTGATCGTCTCGTCTACGACGGCGGCATGTATCCGATCCCGGTGCATGTGGCGTACGTGTCGTCGCCCTTCGGGTCCTTCAGCGCGCTGCCGGCAACGGTGCACCCCGCGTCGGTCTCGACGACGAAGACGAGAGCGGCGCCGACCATCGACCGAGGTTGACACATACAGTCTCGTTTTTTGTGAGTTTTAGCCCGACGAATTGGTGTGATCGTCTCGTCTACGACGGCGGCATGTATCCGATCCCGGTGCATGTGATCAGGTTCGTGTTTTCAGACAGTTTGGTGACCTCAATTTTCGCGTCCGTGAGCTCGTGGGCGACCTTGATGGCTTCCTGCGTGTGCTCCGTGATGGGTCCTGTGGCGTACTTCGACACCCCCTCTGCGAGGACTGCGAGGATGAGCAGTTGGTCCTGCAGGTGTTCGTCGACGGGCGCGGCGGCTGCCAGCTGCCGGGCGAGCATCGTGCTGGCGGAGCGCGCCATCTTGGCGTACGTGTCGTCGCCCTTCGGGTCCTTCAGCGCGCTGCCGGCAACGGTGCACCCCGCGTCGGTCTCGACGACGAAGACGAGAGCGGCGCCGTGGTTCGCGGCCGCCGCAGCTTGGCCGACCACCCGCTTGCTCACAGAGTCCGACGGGAACATCTGCGCAAGCTGCTTCTCCGCCAGCTGCCGCAGCTCCGCTAAATCACGCTCGCTGCGGGCCCCCGCCGGCGCGACGAAGCAGTGCGCGGTGGCGGATACCGGGCTTCCGATGCTTTCGAGGGTGATCGGCGTCAGCGGCGCCGTCCTCCTTTCGACCTCCAGCCGCAGCTTCCCGCCGCCTTTGGGGAAAACCCCGCGGGTGACGGCGGACACCTCCGCTTTCACGCCGAACTTGGCCGCCATCGGGAGGAAGACGTGCGTGAAGAAGTCTAAGGGGGGCGACATGCCGACGTCGGTGCCACCCTTCACCTCGAAGACGTTCCGGTCGCCGGTGGAGTTTGGGGCGAAGAGGAGGAGGGGAAGGGCGGTCTGCACGAGGAGGGTGACGCTGCCCGCCGTTTTCGCGTCGCTCTGCAGCAGGCCGCCAGCCAGCCTGCCGGATGGCTTGAACGCGACACGGACGCTGCCTTTGGCATCCCCCTGCAGCGTCGCCGCCGCGACCCTGCCGCAGAGCTGGACGCCCTCCAAGTGCTGCGCCTTGAGCCCGGGAGGGTTCCGCGCGCCCCTGATGTTCACCACCTCGATCTCCCGCCCCGTCAGCGCGCTGTAGGCGAACGCGTTGCGCAGCACCTGCCCGCCGCCGGTCGTGCCGTCGATCACCTTGCGCGCTAACTTCTGCATGGTTGCTCCGCTCTTTTTTCTTTCTCTTCTGTTGCTCCTGGTCGTGTTGTGTTGGTGTTTCATATCGTGTTTAACAAACGCATTTTTTTCTCAAGAAGAACCCCCGATCGATGCCAGCTTACTGTTTATCTTCCTCATTCCCGTTAAATCAAGACGAGTCGAAGGAAATGCACACAGACAAAGCTTTGGTGGTAGCAATGGCTTGAACTTGGCATGCGGCGGTATGCTTCGGTCGCTTATTACCCGCGTACCTTTTGTCTCCGGTGCGCTTCATCCCTTGAACATGAAGCGAGATCAAAGGATCGTCGGAAAGGCTATGCTTTCACACCGAGGATCGGTACTGAAGATCGTGTATCGAGCAAGCTTTTACCCTTATGCTCTACGCGAGAATTCTGTTCCCGCTGAGCTTGCCTTAGGACACCTGCGTTAATGTGTAACAGATGTGCCGCCCCAGCCAAACTCCCCACCTGACTGGTCACAGTAATTGAACTTGATACGCAGCAATAATTTGTGACAGTTAAACTGCGCAACAGTACACGGTGAGGTCCAGCCACAGAAGCTGGAGTTGAAGAGCATGTGCCAGAGGCACACCCGAAAGGCGGGTGCGCTTCCCGCTTTTTTTAACTCCAGCAGTGGACTCCCACCACGAACGTAATGCTCGAGTTCGGGGGGTCTTGGAGGAGAGCAGGGCACTTCGCTACAAACGGACGAGCGACGCAAGTCGGCGCCCTCGTCGCTCCCTTCTGCTGCTTGGAGACCGCATTATATCGGCAAGCTCGGGCAACTCTGGAAACGTGGTGTCGGAGTACTGCTTGAGTTGCTCCAACGTCTTGCTCTTGTTCTCAGAAGAGAGAGGGGAGACAGCGCTGCGGGTCGGATGCCGCGAAGCTGCAGGCAGAAGGACTGCAGGCGCGAACGAGCTGCGCCTGAGGGGACACAGCCGACGCCAACGGGAAACGCGCGCCGAGCGCGAACTCGGCAGTGTTTGCAATCCAGAATGGGACAGCCAACCTAAGTGCAATCCGGCCCAGGGCGTCGGGTGCAGTGGTCGGAAACGGACGCAAGAAGGGACCTAACACCACCCTCAGCGCTTGTGAGCAACGTGTGCTCAGACACGCCATGGCAGATGCGATGTGACCGCAGACACGGTTGCATCAACGGAAAGTGCAACCAAACGCTACAGTCGCAGCCAAACTCCCCCTCCTGACTGTCTCCAAACAAGAATTTTCCCGCCGAAGCCCGTTGGTCGCTGGAAACGGATAAGCTTACGCATCCGAAGGCCCTACAAGGGAGCAGCTGCAGGTCGGGATTTTCTTGAGGAGGACAGAACTGCCCGCAGTTTTCCAAGCCCCCTCGTGGTCTCGGTTCGGGCCTTGCTCGAGAGTCGACGCTGGGCGGCGTAATGCAAAAGAAGGCAGGACTTGAGGTATGTTCTACACACCAAAGTGAACACTTACTGGCAGGGATACACCCACTTTCGAGCCCGGGCTAGCTGAATCGAAGACAGCGAAAAAGAGCGAAACCTGGCCGGGGAAGAATGAGAGAGACGGAGAGAGACGAGTTAGAGTGCAGGGACCATATCTCCCGGAGTTTCCGATCTCCTAACTCTTCTCACGATGCGACGGCTCATAAAAAGATGCAAAACAGGGTGCAAACGGCCGCATGACACAGTCTCGTTCGTGGGAGATGCTATAGGCTATATTTATGTCGCCGTCGTCGCCCGCCATTGCGCCGTAAAGATTAGTGGCATTAGACGACGATCCCCGGAACTCATCCGCCGCATCACCCACCGTGGGGTTTTGAGTGCACGAACTACATGGATTAGCATGGACTTTCCCACGAGCTTCGGCATTTACATGTGTGAAGATTCCGTATGGCACCAGACGCCTCCGTACCAGGTGCCAGTCGCTTCGGACTAGCTGCGTGTAAGACTCGCCCGGATATGTGGCCAAGCACGTCAGGGGATTGGAAACGGCAGCAGGACCACGGGCAAGCCGTCTGGCGCTGACGCGCAGGCAACCATCAAGCGGGAGGGCTTGCTCGACGTGCTCCGCAGGTAAGCGACGGGAACGTGGACGCGGGCGTCGCCTCCGCACGCGAGGCTGCGCACCTGCAGCTCGGGCGACCCCTTCGCCTCCTCGCGCAGCGCCACGTGCAGCAGCAGCGAGTGCCACAGCACCGGTTGCGCCACCGGCGAGGCTTGGCCACAGAAAGACCGGGCCGCTCGGTTCACGGGGCCGTTCCCCCGTAACCACAGCAGCCGCGCTCCGGATAGCTGCGGCGCCTCGCGGGACTTGGAAAAGGGCGACTCAAACGCGACCCACTGGTAACCAGTGGACAGGTCACAGTCGAGATCAGTTGAATCGTCAGACTCCGTGGCATCGGCATCGGACGTTTCACTGGAAGGTCTTGCCAAGCTGACACTTCTATCATCCCCACAGATGGCGTCCGCCGGCACAGGCGCCAGCGGAAACGGACGATACAAGTGCCGGGTCAGCAGGAAGCACAAAAGGTTCCTCTCGCGCCGGCAGGCGACGCTGACGGTCGCGACCGCGCCGTCCGTGTGCAGCACGTGCACGACGGAGTCCGCCGGGACCCCTTCCGGCAGCGGCAGCCACGGCGCCGCGTAGCTGCCGATGACCTTGTGGACGGTGCGCGAGGTGAACGTCTCCCGCTCGCCGGGGGCTCGGACCCGCAGCGCGGACTCGGTGCGGGGCAGCTCCTTCACGGACAGGACCGGCGCTTGCAAGCCCGAAGTCTTCGCCTCGGTCAGCTGCCAGACGACGGGATGCGGCTTTCCCTTGTGCAGAGGGATCTTGAGGCACTCGATACGGGCCAGGGTCATCGGCAGACCGGCCCTGGACGTTGACGGGAAAAGGTCGCTATACACCACCGGGTGGCAAACGTCTTCCGCATGCCGGAGAAGGAGAGGCTCGCGGCTGGGCCCAGCCGCCAAGTGGCTGCTGTCACCACGAGGGTTGACCCCATCGTCGTTTGGAAACCTTGTCTGAGAGTGCACCATGCATCCAGGCACACGGATGCGATCTCCGGAGGACCCGACTTCGTCGCAAGGGATCCCGGTTGTTTGAGGGCTGGTTCCGAGCAAGTGGCTGCTGTCACCACAAGGGCTGACCCCATCGGCGTCTGAAATCCCTGTTTGAGAGCGCGACGAGGATCCAGGCACACGGATGCAATCTCTAGAGGACTTGACTTCGTCGCAAGGGATCCCGGTTGTTTGAGGGCTGGTTCCAGTCGTGCAGGCGAGCAAGTGGCTGCTGTCACCACAAGGGCTGACCCCATCGGCGTCTGAAATCCCTGTTTGAGAGCGCGACGAGGATCCAGGCACACGGATGCAATCTCTAGAGGACTTGACTCCGTCGCAAGGGAGCCCGGTTTGAGAGTTGGCTCCCGTCGTACAGGCGAGCAAGTGGCCACTGACCCCAGGAGATTCGAATCCATCGTCGACAGGAATCCCGGTTTGAGAGTGCGCCGTGCCCCCGCGCAGGCGGATGCGATGTCCAGGGGACCCGACTTCGCCGCAAGGAACCTCACTTCGCGGGTTGACTCCCGTCGCGCGGTCAAAAACTGGGCTGCTATCTCCCGAGGACGAGGTGGCAACAACGCTGGTTCCAGCCGTGCTGCCGCCATGCACAGTGTGGATGCAGTGTCCAGAAGACCCAATTTCGGGTGCGCAAGGAGGGTTGGCTCCGACGGTGCGGCCTAGCGAGATTCCGGTTTCGTCGTTGTCGGGAGTGCCAGGTTGAGGGTCGGTCCTGGTGGTGGACCTGCAGATGTCTCGAGCAGGGCAGCAGCCTCCATCGGGCACAGGGGCGATTTCTTGCGCGCAAGCGAAGATCGACGCCGCCAGCACGTGTTGGGGTGTCGCCGCACTGACGCACACGCCCGCCAACGGCCGAGCCGCCTTCTGCTGCAACGCGCGGGTCTCCTCACGGGTCGCCTTCGCGCCCGTCGCACGCAGCTTCCTGCGGGTCTCGCCCAGCGTGTCGCCCCCGCCCGCGTTTTCGGTCGCCGAAAACCGGGCGCTCTCCCCGCACGCGTACTTCCGCCCCGATCTCCCGCGGCCCATTGGAAGGGGGCGGCATGTACGGTGTGTCGGGGGGACGTGTTCAAACCTCTCGTTCTCAGACTCCCACCGCTTTCATGAGGATGGCACCTTTTTTCCTCCCTGCCCCTGGAGCTGGGACGTGTCTTGGCCCTGCCTCGGGCTTAACAGTGTTGGTCGTAAAGGGACGGTCCACGGTGTTACTATTGGACGATTATTACGATTTGTCGAATACTAAAAAGGATTTCGGTACGCCATACATGTGTGTCGACAGTAGAAGGGGTCCAATAGTGGTAGCGTTTTTTTTTTTTCTTGACTGCTGGACGCGTGTCGAATAACTGTTATTATTCAACCCCTTTAATGGTCGATCGCTTTGAAAATTCCCTGAGCGCGGGCTTTGTTCGTGCACGTTCAGTCCCTGATGGGCAAGGGCGAACCCACGTCGACGTCCTACGAGTCTCATTCGAGCAACTTTTTTTTCGATAAAAGTTAACCTCGCGAGACTCGACGACTCTAGGAACTGACCCGTCGCTCTCATTCAAGATTCATTGATCGGACACCATCAATTTTCATCAGCCCTTGCGATCCAAATCCAGGAGATATGCGATGCTCATTCTCGGACCTAGGATTTCAAGCCGAGCACCGATCGGGTAAACTTTGCGCCGACGCTCTCAAAACCAAGCTTGATCGACCCCCTTTGACTATCGCGTCCGGACGCGGTCTTCATCGTTCCCCGAGCCCAAGACATCCGCCGGTAGTGCGATTGATGCCACCTTCGATCGATCGCTCCTCCGTGGCATATAGTGAGCCAGTCCACCCCTATTTCCGGGAAGTGCGTCGAACTGCCTGCTGCTGTCTTATCACAATCTATCAGCCAGGGGTGGTCCGGCTCAGATTCTGAGCCTGATTCTGAGCCAGTCCACCCGTCTTTCCTGGAGTGCGTCGAACTGCCTGCTGCTGTCTTATCACAATCTATCAGCCAGGGGTGGTCCGGCTCAGATTCTGAGCCTGATTCTGAGCCAGTCCACCCGTCTTTCCTGGAGTGCATCGAACTGCCTGCTGCTGTCTATCACAATCTATCAGCCAGGGGTGGACCGGCTCAGATTCTGAGCCTGATTCTGAGCCAGTCCACCCGTCTTTCCTGGAGTGCGTCGAACTGCCTGCTGCTGTCTATCACAGTCTATCAGCCAGGGGTGGACGGGCTCAGATTCTGATTCTGATTCTGAGCCAGTCCACCCGTCTTTCCTGGAAGTGCATCGAACTGCCTGCCGCTGTCTATCACAATCTATCAGCCAGGGGTGGACCGGCTCATATATAGGTAACGTTGTTTGCCGACTCAAGTTGCAAGTTGGGCAGCTTTGACGAGGGCTGCTTTCTTCCAGGCCTGGCACAATAAGACTCACGCATTTCTACTTGCTTACGCACGGGGGGTGTCTGCATCGCAGTCGGAACGCAGCAAACGCTGGAAAAGAATATGGGAGAAGTTGGAAAAACGTGTTAGAACTGCGGGGGAGGACTGGGTGACATTGTGTAAATGATACTGAGTCTGGACATAGCGAGAGGCGGCCTGGAAAGGCGCACAAAAACCACGTCCGGGCGAGCGTGAGTGTGGATTCGGGTGCTTAGAAATGGGGAAAAAGCGGGATGTTAATATGTTCGTAAAAGCTCCCCTTCATGGAACTTTGCCGACCGCTTCGAGTCCTGCTTCGAGCATGTTTTGCTTTCGGAGAGGGAAGCTTGTTCTTACAAGTTCAGCGCCCGAATCGAAGCAATGTGTCTCAGCCAGGAGGAAGCAGAAGTCGTAGCAAGGTTGCTGCAGGTGAATCTGCAGCAGGATCATGACCAAATATTTGCATACGGAATGGAATGAGGAAACGACTTTCAATTTCCGTGGGCAATCCCATTCCGACGGGTCAAACGCCTAGTCGCCTACTGTTTTCGTGAACGAAGCGGGACTTCGCCCCATCGTGAGCCGCCTCCGGCGGCGATGCCAGCCGACGCCACTTGCGACGCGACGTCCTCTTCGGCCGCGGGTCACTGCCCACAGCTGACGCAAGAACCCCTCGCGCATGTTCGAAGCCACGGGCTAGCTACCCGCAAACAGTCTCCGGAGCTTGAACCGGTGGCCGGGGCGGGCGACGAAGTGGGAGATTGCCTCGTCGCTGGCGACCACGTCTTGAAGGTCCGTCAGGTCGTCGAATCCCTGCAGAAAGATGCGTTTGATTTGATGTTTTTGTCGACGCTTTTTTACATAAGCGCCAGCTTGAAAGGAAATGCTCGACGATGCTGCCCGACAAAGAACAGAAGGGATCCCAAGTGCCGTAACTACCGAACCACGTGTTGAACGGACGTGAGGTCATGCGGGTCTACCCCTACACGACATATCACACAAACACAACAGGTCAAAGTCCTGAGTGAGAAAAACACACGGTGGTGTAAGCGAAGAACAAAAGGGGATGAAGTGGAGAATACGTTATAGAAAGAGTAGCGTTGGCACTCTTACAGGTTCGTTCCCTCGTAGCTCGCCGGGAACGGGCACTCCAGTGAAACTGGGTATGTTACCGTCACACAACAAATCAGATTGTGTTTGTATCGTACTTGCCCCTCACCTCTATATTTCCTCCCTCCATTCGGAGTCGAAGCAGCTACGTCGAGTATTTTCTTGGCAACAATGCATCGTAAACACGAAAACGAACGCCGGCAGCGTGTTTAACGATCATATTCACTCACCTCATTAACCTCCCCCACCATGTACAAACAAGCGACAGTGTAAACGAGCGGTGCCGATATTTTGACGGTCGCTTTTTCGGAGGAGAGCTCGGATTCTGATGACCTTCACCGTAAATACTCGAGGGCTGCCTTGTGCTTACTTCGAAGGAGGCTAGAGGGAGAGAAACAATACAACTACAAAGTGGGTCTTTTTTGATGAACGCTTACGCCCGCCACTGAACCCAGATTCACCCGTGTTTCGTGTGGGCTACAGCACATTTACCTCCTTTGATCTTTTGCAGCTGGCAGCCTCCTCAAGTATTTCCTACAAAGCAGGTGAAAACAAGTATGCTCACTAAGGAGGTGGTTACTGGTTATCGCAAAAAGAATAGGCGCGATGTTTGTTTGTACGTGCCGGGGGAGGTTTAGCCTGTTAGTGAGTGATGAGTGAATATGATCGGTAGGCTAATCTTCTCCCAAACACGCTGCCAGCGTTCTCTTTCGTGTTTACAATTAATTGTTATTAACGTTTCGTTGAACGCAGTGCCTGATCGTTTTTTACGTAAAGCTGGATTCAGGACGCAAGTGAAAACGCCACGGTTTGCGGCGACGAGCTTCTCATTTCCTCCAACATTTCATGTTTGGTAAAAAAAAAAAAAGAAGAGACGTGAAAACGGGAGAAATGCGGAAACGTGTTTGGGTTTGCAAAGTGCCAGACATCCCAGAGACATTGAGGAAAGTGAGCCGGCTCTCTCTGGTCTCTGTGGGACATTCATGTGTGTGTGTGGAACTGCGCGATCCAACACGGCCTTTTTCCCCACAAACCAAAAGAGAGGTCGCAAAGAAGACTGGCCAAGCGCCCGAACAAGGGTGACATCGATGACAGTTCTGCAGAACTTGCAAATCATATATTCCTTTGAACCCGGGTTGTGGAAGCATATTTTCTCATGGTTGTTGCACTCGGTCTTCTTTCTGAATGTCCAATCGCACCCTTCTTGGGAACACCCGAGGCGGACTGGCATAACATTCACGTACTCCGTCAGTCGGGCGACATCATGTATGTCGATGGAACTCGGTGCCGCATTTGCGGAGAGGGATGTCCGAAGGCATCGCAGGTGGGTGCAGATTCGTTCGCGCTTGATGAATGAAGGGTCGTTGTTTGAAGTTGGCATTTCTGGTTACTTGAATGCCTCGGTGGCAAACGCCCACGTCGTCTGGCAAATATAGCAAGCACAAGAAAACGAGAAAACCCCCCCGGCGCTAGCAGCTTCAAGCGGGAGCTCATCCTCCGACTCCGCGACCCGGATCAAGCTGCACCGGTGTCCGAACCCAAACGCTTCCGAAGCAAGTGTCCACGAGGTGCGCATACGAAAGAACTGCCACAAACAAAAGCTGACCTACCAACTCTCCTCTTGAGTATGATCTGAGGCTTGCCCTAAAAAGTCCCATTTCCCCAAACTTTACCCTCCCGTCCGCAAGTGGTTCGTTGGGAACTAGGGACGCCCGACGGCTACCCCAAATTGAAGCAAGAATGCTTCTTCCTACAGGGTGAGAGTGGGTTCCTCCTTTCTGGACCAAAGGTCACTGAGGGGGCGGGACCGATTCAGCAGTTGAACGTTCAAAACAGAGTGGACACGATCACCACGAAACGTCCCGACACAGCTGGGTTTGAGGACCTGCGCGGTGTGCGGGGGGACCTGGTCCAGTACGGATAAACGGCACGCGCGACGTGCGGAAAGGAGGCGGAAGGGCGAAGATGCCTTGGATACCAAGCGCGGCCAGGAGCTCGGTACCGGAATGGGGAGGAGTACGCTGATGCCCAGCAAACTGGGCCACCTTGCAAGCTGAGCTCTGGATCCAACTACGAGCTTTTTAACAGAGCAGCATTATTATACGATATTGGTGCTGGAATTACCGCGGGTGCTGGCACCAGACTTGTTCACCAATTGTGTTCATTGATAGGTTTAGATATCATATCATCCATTGCTTCTATTGTACTGTGTACGTGTCGAGGCTATTGCTCTTCGCTGCCTCAGCAGTGTTGCTGTTGGGCAATTTGCGTACCTGCTGCCATCCTTAGATGCGGTCGCCGTTTCTCAGGCGTACCTACGCCTCCTGACCGGACCTCGGTCGCACCCCCGGTTGTGGGCTACCCTCACTCGAACTCTTGAGCTGGTCAATCGGGAGAAGGACAAAGCATCGACGCTTCTGCTCTACATGCTCCCGCGGGCGTGCCTGAACAAAAAGGTTCGGTAAAGGAGGCCCGCACATCAGCGAGAGGCTGACGGCCGGCTTTTCCTGCTATCTGTGGGTCCAAGGAAATCGTCAGGACAAGAAAGTTTAGAGATTAGAATAACAGGTGCCTGCGAACCCTCAAAAACTTCTTGCTCTCCTGGGGGGGAAATCCGAAGTCCGACACTTTGTGTGAGAAATGGATTTTCGGCTTTAGAAGTGTTAGGATTGGATTTTCGGCTTTAGGTGTGTTCCGCATCGAACTTCTCTCGAAAAGGTTGGGTCTCGCAGCAGCGAGAGGCAGGTTGACGGCCTGGGGGGGAAATCCGAAGTCCGCCAGGCTATATGGGCCGAAGCCAAGGCCAGCGCGTCAGCGACCGGGGCGAAGGACTGAGTCAAGCTGAACGAGGAGGAGGCTGGCCAGGGCCACGGCACCCATCAAGACGGGAAGAGAGCGGTCCCAGCAACGCGTACCCCAGCTGGGGGGCGCCGTTTGAAATCGGTTCACAACGCAATTCCAAAGTGTTTGCGAGATCGATCGATCTGCAGTGCACCCCTCTGTCGCGGCCACACACACCGCCTCTGTCGCGGTACAAGGCCGCGACCCGGCACCTGGACCCGCTTGCTGTCCACTCCGCAGAAGGCTGTTCACCCCCAGGTCCCTGATTGCTGGAAGGCTCCACAGCCAACGCGGTGCTGACAGTTGATGGGCTGGCGGATGACAACGACGACACCTCGATCGCACTACAAGCCAAACACCCTAAGGCCTCAACGAGGGCAAAGAGGGCCGACGCACTTACCGTCAAGAAGGCCCAGCTGCAGAAAGGAGGTCAAGGGCCGGCCGGTCTCCTGAGGCCGTAATTTGTCACAAACGCAGCACGCGCCGGGGTGGTAGCCGAGAGCCGGGGGTTGCTTCTTAGGCCAGGCCGCGGGTGTCCCCTTGATAGCACACCGGAAGGAGAAGGGTGCATTACACGAGGACCATCCTGGGGGAGAGAGTTATGTGTGGCCCTTTTTAAGATGGATTGTGTCTGCGCTCTCTCCCCCTCAAGGTTGCCGCCCGAGGGAACCGGCTGTGAGCCGAAACTCAGCGCCGGTCTCTCCGGACTGCACCAGGAGAGAACTTCGCGGCGGACCACAAAGCACCCGCCCTGCACGAGGCACGCGCCCAAGACCCGTGCACGGCTACCGTAGCACCCTCCATGTTTGCACCTTCCTCGGATGCTACTGTCGGTTTGTGCGTGCCGGTTGATCGTTTTCCCACTTGTACTTACCCTGTGTCTTTTTCAGAGTGAAAGTTCGCTTGAAACTCCGGAGTTTTAAAGTCTCCGGGTGACCTTCGTCGTTAAGGGAAGATATTCTTTGTGCTCTGAGTGTCGTAAGAGTGGTGGTTACACGAGGTAAGAGGATCGGTGGGTACCTTGGTCGTTGGTCATTGGTGGTTTCGGCCATTGTCCACATACCTTACTTACGGTAGGCCCTCCTCAGTATGGTGCCGCAGTAGGTGACTGTCGGTCTTCTTGGTACCGTCTGACCGTCTCTTTTCGTGTATTTGTGGTGCTGCTTATGGTTTGCGCAGGTTGAATATCCGTAACTATATCGTATTGCAATACGGGTGGGGTGCTACAATTAGCGTAGCAAGGAGTCGCGAATAGAAGTAAATAAAGAAAGAAAATTTTTTTTTTTAAAAATACAGGGAGGTTAGTCTGTTCGTTGCTCGCCACAGAAAAGGCTCTCTGGGCACACTAGGTACCCGTGGAGTATATGTAAGCGTAACCTGTATCTGCATCTGCCAGGTTGCATGTCGTCATGGTAGGAAGGCTATCCAAGCAAGCCGTTTCTACAATTGGTCAGGGAAAGGTTCTTCGGTGCCTGTAGTCTGGGATGGTTGCTTTCGGGCGACCATTCTTCGGTGCTTCTTTTTGCACCAATGTTCGTGGTGCCGTAAACTAACGAACTGTGGCTTCCCCGCGGTTCGTCCGTCGCTGTGGCAAAAGGGGCACTTCTGCCTTTTGGTAGTAACTTTCGGTAACTGCTGCGGGGCGTAGTGGTGCTTCTTCCTGCAGTGTCGTAGATGTATGCGCAAGCCTCTGAGCCCTTTCAACTTGGTGCCTGATGCTGTGGTTCGTGTGCGACAGCGCGGACATTGCAGCTCGATATCGTTGTCACTTTCTGGCTCGGTGGTGGAGTCGTCTTGTTCGGTTGTGGTGATATCGTTGGATAGCGTGGGAATATCCTTCGCTTGGAGTATGTCGAACTCGTGTGCAGTTGCTGAAGGCTCTGAAGAGCCGCTGGTTGCGGTGTTGCGGGTACGTGCCGAATCGGGCGTGTTGGCAGACTCGTCGTCGCCGCGTAGTCTACCGAGTAGGCTTTGGGTACTATCAGCTCCAAGTGGTGCGGGAGAGTCGAGGCTATTTTCATGTAAGGAATTCTGATTGACCACCAGAATACATCTTTTTGAGCCGGCACGATGCAAGATTGTTGGCACTAAGAAAACGGGCGAGATCCCACGGGTGCGGCGGTGTTTCGCCGCTCGTCATGCAATAAAACGGCAACAATACCTGCTGGAGCATGGTGTCTGCCAATTCACCGAGGCCGTGTGCCTCGAGCCATTTCGTCACTTCTGTGGAGCGCGCAGGAGCGGATATGACGTTGGTGTCAGCAACACAGTGGGTCCCGGGAGTCGTCGGAGGAGTTGGCGTGTAGCCCATCGACGATGGGGTGCGCATGGGAGGGTACCTATGTGTTGTTGTTGCTTTTTAGCGTTGTTTGTGTTACCGTCGATATATTTTTGGGAAACTTGCAGATATATGCGCAGAAAACTGCAACTTTTTGTGACATGAATACGCAAAATGCAGTTTTTTTTGCAAATATATGCATATGCATATATTTGCAAAAAAACATGCATATATTTGCAAAAAAACTTAAAATTTTAGTCAAAATTTTGGTCAAAAATTTGGTCAAAATTTTGGTCAAAACTTTGGTCAAAATTTTGGTCAAAATTTTGGTCAAAATTTTGGTCAAAATTTTGGTCAAAATTTTGGTCGAGTTTTTGGGGACAGTCTTGGGCGGTCCACCGAACCCACACAGAAGTATGTCGAAAGCCAACACTGATGCAGCCGACCTGAAGCCGAGGTACCTGGCTTTAGAAAACCCCCCAGATGACATCAAACCTGCCCCCAGAGCAAACTGAAACTGGTCTTCGTTTGTACCTTCTAGCTTTCATTCGTTCATTCGATACATTTTGCATTTGTTTGTGGAACTTGCATAGTTCCGCAAATACACCCAGCAGATCAAAGAAAGGGGGGAAAGGTGGAAAATGCAGATCAAACAGGAGTAGAATGCGCGCACGCTTATCCGTCTCTTGACTTACTATGCCGTGTTCTGAAAGCTGTCGAGGGGCCCCTCCATAGGTTCTCGCATGATTCGTTCGCCTTTGTAACACTATCCGTTTGTAGTAAGCTTCGCAATTGTGTTCTTGCAATATCTAACCGAATGGTGGGTGGCGGATTTCCGCGCTCGTGCGCAAGACACAATTATGCTGCTTTTGCAGTGCAAGCTGAACCCGGTTCGCGACTTCGGTTGCGGTAAAGTGTTACAAAGTCTTCGGCTTTCAGATCCGGATACGCCTTATGCAACATGATAGTTAGAGGTCACTTGAAGGATACCCGTGTGCAGCGTTCGAAAGAGTTTGCGTATCTGGAGTCTTTTTTTTTTGGGGGGGGGAAGGCCCTTTTGACCCTGTATTTTTTGAGAAGATTTTTGAAACAGCCCGAAGATATTCGTCGATTCCTGATATTCGTCCAGCGTAATTGTCCAGATTACTGACCGGGTTCCAAGTACACATGCTGTCAATTCTGTCTGAGTGCGCAACGCAGTTTACTGATAGCCTTCTGTGCCAGGGGTCGGATACATTTACTTGCTGACCGGTGCTAATGCTGTAAAGGCCCACCTATCAGGACGTGCGTTCAGCTCCACAAGGTTCGTTTTGTTAAGGCAACTCATGATCACTTCGGTGTCAGGGATTAGTCCTGCTAGAAACTACTTGTGGCCGCTGCTCCGTTGCGTGGTCTTCTCTCCGTACAGTGTTCGACGTCCTTCCAGAATTGGGACCCAATTTCTGGATCCAAATTCTGGATCCAAAATTCTGGATCCAAATGGACCCAAATTTTGGACCCAAATTTTGGACCCAAAATATGGACCCAAATTATTGGACCCAAATTTTTGGACCCAAATTTTTGGACCCAAATTTTTGGACCCAAATTTTGGACCCAAATTTTTGGACCCAAATTTTTGGACCCAAATTTTTGGACCCAAATTTTGGACCCAAATTTTGGACCCAAATTTTGGACCCAATTTTTGGACCCAAATTTTGGACCCAAATTTTGGACCCAAATTTTGGACCCAAATTTTGGACCCAAATTTTGGACCCAAATTTTTGGACCCAAATTTTGGACCCAAATTTTGGACCCAAATTTTGGACCCAAATTTTGGACCCAAATTTTGGACCCAAATTTTGGACCCAAATTTTGGACCCAAATTTTGGACCCAAATTTTGGACCCAAATTTTGGACCCAAATTTTTGGACCCAAATTTTGGACCCAAATTTTGGACCCAAATTTTTGGACCCCAAATTTTGGACCCAATATTGGACCCAAATTTTTGGACCCAAATTTTGGACCCAAATTTTGGACCCAAATTTTTGGACCACCCAAATTTTGGACCCAATTTTGGACCCAAATTTTTGGACCCAAATTTTTGGACCCAAATTTTGGACCCAATTTTGGACCCAATTTTGGACCCAAATTTTTGGACCCAAATTTTGGACCAATTTTTGGACCAAAAAACACTAAAAATTTGATCCTCCAAATTTTTGACATATTTTTTGCAAATATATGCGTATGCATATGAGTCGATGCCAAAAGGGGGGGGGGGGGTTTGGGCGGAAAAATCCCCGCACAGTTCACCAGGGTCTGACGGGTACTGAGGCCCCATACCCTTCCTAAAACATCATTCTGCGTTCAAATACGCCCTCAGAAGCCTCCGGAGAGCCTTCTATGATGTCTTAAATGCGATTTTGTGGGTTTTTAGGGGGTCCCCCCGTCTGCTGGCCGTAAACCGCCATAGTAGACACATATGCAACCTGATGCTGGGTCGCTTTTCTGAGCAAGATCCCAGCCCAAACACACGTTTTCGGCGTTCTCTAGCACTCCAGGTGCATTCGACCCTCGGGCTTCGTGGTTTCTTTCACTCACAGGTGTTCCGGGACGTGCAAAGATAAGGAGAATGGCCCCCTGCATTGGGGACAGACCGAACTACGCCCTGCCTGTCTATACAGGCTTTGGGGTCAACCTGCACCGGCTTTGGCGCCACATCCACCGTTTCGGGCTTCGTTTGTGCTGCTTTGGGGTCCATTAAGAACTCTGGTCTGATTTGCGGGACGCTTTGCTCGGTTTTGGCGCCCACTTTCACTGTTCTAAGGCCTGTTCAGGCTTCTACCTGCATCATGTTATGCTATTCTGGTGATTCTGCAAGGCTTGGTGAACGAAGTAGGACAAGCGTTAAGTAACAGGCGATCATCAGCCGTTCTCAAGCGGTTGACTACGACGCGTTCACTTCATGATTTTGAAGCAGGCTTCACCGCTTTCAGGGCAGGCTTTCAGAGCTTTCCTGGCAATGTCTTCCCTTCTGGCATCTTTCTCACCCATGGCTGCAAAGTGCTTCTCGCTGGATGTCTTTGCACAGGCGGCACATGACCCGAGGGATGTGTGGCAAGCTCCTGTGCAGTGAGCTTGGTCAGACAAACTGTGTGGCGCACACACCCGCCATGGTCGGCAGTATCACCTGGGCCACAGTTTGAGTCCTGTTCCGAGACCCGCTCACGGTGAAGTGGCGCCTACTGGGTCGCTTCCTCTCCAGCTTCGGCGCAAAGTCTTCACCACTGGATGCACTTTGAACGGTGAAAGTGGGCACCAAAACCGAGCAAAGCGTCCCGCAAATCAGACCAGAGTTCTTAGTGGATCCCAAAGCAGCACAAACGAGACCAAAACGGTGCACATGGCGCCAAGGCGGCGCAATTCGACCCCAAAGCCTGTATAGACAGGCAGGGCGTGGTACGGTCTGTAGGGTCCATTCGCCTTGTTTTTGCACACCCCGGAACACCTGTAAGCGAGATAATTTATGAAGTCCGAGGGTCGAATGCACCTGGAGAATGATAGAGAACGCCGAAAACGTGTGTTTAGGCCGAGATTTTGTTCCGAGGAGCGACCCAGCATCAGGTTGCATATGTGTCTTCTATGGCGGTTTACGGCCAGCAGACGGGGGGACCCCCTAAAAACCCACAAAATCGCATTTGGGACATCATAGAAGGCTCTCCGGAGGCTTCTGAGGGCGTATTTGAACGCAGAATGATGTTTTAGGTAGGGTATGGGGCCTCAGTACCCGTCAGACCCTGGTGAACTATGCGGGGATTTTTCCGCCCAAACCCCCCCCCCCTTTTGGCATCGTACCATATGGTATATGCCCGATAGACAGTGCGTTGTGAGTTCAAGCTACTCCGAGGCGGTGATTTATATCGTCGTATGTGAACAACCGAAGATGCGAAAGAAGCTGTTTCCACAAAAAGTACACCGGCTACGCGATTCACCGTGCGGTAGACCCGACGAGTAGAAACCAGAACCTGCTGGTGTCCCACCCGACGAAAGCTTAATGGTCGTCTGCACGTCCCGAAAAGACAAAGAAACGTGACTTCCAGGCATTCGAAATGCATGGACAAAGCACCACGACGTGTTGACTGGCACACAACGCGCGCGCCACAGGCTACAAGAATGGTTTTCCGCGGCGGCGTGAAAGAGGAAGTCTCCAAGCACGCAATGAGAGAGTGCCTCCAACACTAGAAAGCGGAGCACATAGCAGTGAGCAACTATTTGTGGAATGTGCACAACACAAAACCTTGCATGCAAACAGTTCGCAGGCGGACAAAGCCAGCACCTGTTGCACATTCATGTTTCTCGTTTCTTCGTGGGTTTTAGGGAACCCACGAACTACTGTAAATGCACTGTGTCCGGTGCGATGCCAAGGCGATAGGAGCGCCATGAGCGACAAGCCGAATCTACGGACGAGAGTTTGAATGTGGTCGGAAGCCCGCATTATCCAGTGTCTGAGACCTGTCACGACATGTCTCTGACCTCACCGTAGGGATAGCACTGTCGTTTGCATTATGTTTGCTAAGCCATACAAAGCTTTCCAAGAAACCAACCAAAAAACCTCGCAACTCTGCCTGTCTCTCGCGAAAACTGGGGTTGCCCAGGTGGTTTGTGGTGTCTGGGCACCGGTGATCACGGTAGTGCCGTAAAACCCCTCGAAAACTCTCGAAACACCCAGGATTTGGGTCCAGGTTAGGTGGATTTTGTCTAAATCACTAGTCATTTTTACTAGTGCACTAGTCATTTTTACTAGTGGCACTAGTCATTTTACTAGTCAAAATTTTGACTAGTAAAACCACTAGTCAAAGTCAAAAAAGTCCTTGACTAGTGCACCGTGTCGATGCCAAAAGGGGGGGGGGGGGGGGGGGGGGGGGGGGTTTGGGCGGAAAAATCCCCGCATAGTTCACCAGGGTCTGACGGGTACTGAGGCCCCATACCCTTCCTAAAACATCATTCTGCGTTCAAATACGCCCTCAGAAGCCTCCGGAGAGCCTTCTATGATGTCCCAAATGCGATTTTGTGGGTTTTTAGGGGGTCCCCCCGTCTGCTGGCCGTAAACCGCCATAGTAGAAACATATGCAACCTGAAGCTGGGTCGCTTCTCTGTGCAAGATCCCAGCCCAAACACACGTTTTCGGCGTTCTCTAGCACTCTCCAGGCGCATTCGACCCTCGGGCTTCGTGGTTTCTTTCACTCACAGGTGTTCCGGGACGTGCAAAGATAAGGAGAATGGCCCCCTGCATTGGGGACAGACCGAACTACGCCCTGCCTGTCTATACAGGCTTTGGGGTCAAATTGCACCGGCTTTGGCGCCACATCCACCGTTTCGGGCTTCGGTTGTGCTGCTTTGGGGTCCATTAAGAACTCTGGTCTGATTTGCGGGACGCTTTCCTCGGTTTTGGCGCCCACTTTCACTGTTCTAAGGCCTGTTCAGGCTTCTACCTGCATCATGTTATGCTATTCTGGTGATTCTGCAAGGCTTGGTGAACGAAGTAGGACAAGCGTTAAGTAACAGGCGATCATCAGCCGTTCTCAATCGTCGTCGAAGCGGTTGACTACGACGCGTTCACTTCATGATTTTGAAGCAGGCTTCACCGCTTTCAGGGCAGGCTTTCAGAGCTTTCCTGGCAATGTCTTCCCTTCTGGCACCTTTCTCACCCATGGCTGCAAAGTGCTTCTCGCTGGATGACTTTGCACAGGCGGCACATGACCCGAGGGATGTGTGGCAAGCTCCTGTGCAGTGAGCTTGGTCAGACAAACTGTGTGGCGCACACACCCGCCATGGTCGGCAGTATCACCTGGGCCAGTTTGAGTCCTGTTCCGAGACCCGCTCACGGTGAAGTGGCGCCTACTGGGTCGCTTCCTCTCCAGCTTCGGCGCAAAGTCTTCACCACTGGATGCACTTTGAACGGTGAAAGTGGGCACCAAAACCGAGCAAAGCGTCCCGCAAATCAGACCAGAGTTCTTAGTGGATCCCAAAGCAGCACAAACGAGACCAAAACGGTGCACATGGCGCCAAGGCGGCGCAATTCGACCCCAAAGCCTGTATAGACAGGCAGGGCGTGGTACGGTCTGTAGGGTCCATTCGCCTTGTTTTTGCACACCCCGGAACACCTGTAAGCGAGATAATTTATGAAGTCCGAGGGTCGAATGGACCTGGAGAATGATAGAGAACGCCGAAAACGTGTGTTTAGGCCGAGATTTTGCTCCGAGGAGCGACCCAGCATCAGGTTGCATATGTGTCTTCTATGGCGGTTTACGGCCAGCAGACGGGGGGACCCCCTAAAAACCCACAAAATCGCATTTGGGACATCATAGAAGGCTCTCCGGAGGCTTCTGAGGGCGTATTTGAACGCAGAATGATGTTTTAGGAAGGGTATGGGGCCTCAGTACCCGTCAGACCCTGGTGAACTATGCGGGGATTTTTCCGCCCAAACCCCCCCCCCCCCCTTTTGGCATCGACTCATATATTTGCAAAAAAACATGCATATATTTGCAAAAAAACTTAAGTTTTTTTGCAAATATATGCATGTTTGTACGAACATGCATATATTTGCAAAAAAAACAATAAAGTGCGCATATATGGTGTGGTCGGTATAGCCAGGGGGAACTACGGGGGAACTACGGGGAACTGACCTTGGGGTGTCTTTTTTTTTTTTTTTTTTTGTAGTGGATTTTTTCAACGGCCACCAAACCGGGAGCTTTGGAGTGAGCAAAACGGTTCCTCTTGCTTGGGCTTTCCACAGAAGGGCCAAGCCTTTTGAAAAATGGAGCCTTCGGGGTGTCGGGGTTGGTGCTTTCGTGACGCCGTGGCATGAAGGATTCGTTGGAAAGTAGACTCGAACGCTATCGTAGGACTCGCAGATGTCGGTTGGCTCACGCTCGCAGGAACCTAAGTAAAGCTCGCTACCGGGCCCCCTTCAACGTTCCCCAAGAGGACTGAACGAAAAGCTCAGTTGCCACCATTGCGTGCTTGTACTGGCCCTTGAAAATAATCGCGTTATCGTGACGGATGGCAGAGGCCTGGCCGATCGAGATCTGCAGGATGTCTTGGACAGCCCACAGATAAAATTGGCAGCACGCAATCAAGAGTCCGGTGATAGAAGAAAATATGTGCTTGAGTCCAACTTGTGTCTGCATGGAAGGGAAGCTGATAAGAAGTTCTTGATAAACTGCATGCCCTCAGCATGCCATTCAAGGCTAATGTTGTTGTCGGCAAACTGCTCTACGATCTCTGGATGCAGAGCCCGAAGACCCGAAGGCTTTGCCGTGTCCGAAGTCTCCCTCTCGCCAGCGAAAAAAGAAGCAAACAAGCCAGAGCCTCTCCTTGCGCGCCATTCCGACACTCCAACCCCTCTTGGGTTTGGCAAGAAGGTGATCTGCAATCACGTTCAGAAGCCCAGGTGGCGTTTGCATCAGCTCCTCTACTCTGGGAGAACCCGGAAGCTCTCCGGAGATGGTACCTGCATTCCAACTCGTCCTCTTGGGAAAGGCCAGTCGACGGCTGTACGCAAGTGGGCGGAGGTCCTGGGACTGCGAAGGCGTGACTACCCCACAAGAAGGACTCGCTGTCTCTCTGTTCTGCCCCTGCCGCCATAGCCATCTTATCCTCGGCCAAGCACCAGTTTCTCCTCCTGCAACGCAACCTTGCCTTCAGCATGGCCATTATTATTATGACCTGTCATTCTGGTTATCAACCTTACTCCTCGCTCGGGTTGCCGTCTTCGACCGCGACCGCCTCTGATAGTTTGGGTTAGAATGCAAATAATCTGTGGCGATTTGCGGTGTCGCGCATATCTCTTCGTACGTGATGTGTCATTCTTTCGCCTCTTTAGCTCAACTTGATCGTCGCGCTCAGGCGCGCGTTTGGTGCCTCGCTTCTTCTTCGATTGCTCGCCCAGGTTCACCGGTTGCTGCACTGGCGCTTTCACACGCCGCACTTCACTTTCTGGTGCTCGTGGCACACCCGCTCACTCCACTTTTCGTGTTCGCACGCTCTGCCCTTCCACCTCCGTACGTAGGGAAAAGATCCATCCCCCACGCCTCGTCGCTGAACTCGTGCCGTCGTCAGCTGTGTCTCGAGCACTTCCATCGTCTCCGTACTACCACGGAAGATCGGCCTCATCTCGTACCCCGTGAGGCACGGCGGGGCTCCCACCGTTCTCAGCGACCCTATCTTCTCCAGTTTCCTGTCTGGCAGAAGCGGTCCGTCGCCGTTTCGCTCCAGCGCATCCCCGACGGTTTTTAAAAGTTTTGCGAGTACCCTCGCACGCATGCTCAACGGTGTCCCGTCCGTCGTCGCTACGACACTGCCCGGAAGATCCAGTTTGGTGCACACTTCAAAGTCGACGGCGAGCTCCGCCATCGAGACGTCACCCGCCACCGACCAGCACATCCCATCCAGCCAATACTGCAGCGCGGAACCACCTCTCTCCTCCGACCGCCGCGAAGGTCTCCGGTCCCGCGATCGCTTCGAAACCCGGCCGGCGCGGGGCCTCTGGTAGAACATTTCCTGCTCTCCTTACCGCAGCTGATCCTGTCACTACCTGTCAAACCGTGACTCCCAGTCTGTCCTTCCTTCTCATCCTATTCCTTCCTCTTCGGGGCACGCATAGCACATGGCCGCTCTGCGCAAGTTGGGGCCGTAATACTGCACCTTTGTAGCTCTTCCGCCCCACCTTCGCCAGGGCCGACTGCACAAAGTGATCGCCACAAAGGAATTACCCCCCGAAATTCACCAATTTTGGCCTGGACCAGGTGGCTTGTCTCCTGGGGTCTTTGATCTTCTTATTTTGTGACGAAAACGTGCAAAGTAGCTCAGAAATGCTCTCCAGGACCCAAGGCCGCATCCCTGAAGCACTCAGCAAAAAAACAAGAAACGAAAAAAAGACACCCCCCCCCCCATGTTGAACTACGGGGGAACTACGGGGAACTGGCCCACCGACCACACCAATATATCTGTATATTACCCTATATTTTTTTTTAGTACTAACAATCTTGTGGGTTGCCCTTCAATGTATTGTGGCGGCACGCACAAACAAAACGAAGCGCCTGTCTTTTTTTTTTTTTTGATATGTCAACACCCGACGAGATCAATCTGCAACGACACAAAATACTCGACGTAGCTGCTTCTGCTGCGGAATGGTGCAGACATGTTCCGGACATGTTTTCTTCGGTACAACGGTGCCACTAAAAACCGTACGATTCGTTGACTGCGCTACCCTGAACCCAAATCCTGGATTGGCAGCTGAACATGATCAGAAGGTCGGTTCAGTTTCCTCACACATGGCAGATTGTTGAACGCTTGCGCCCGCCACGAAACCCCCAGATTTACGTGTGTTTCGTGTGGGCTACAGCACACTTACCTCCTTTGAGATTGGAATATTGTTGCGATAGTGGGGAGTCATCGGCATGCCGATAAGTACCACACGTTGCCTGCCGTTCGCTACGTGACACCGGATGGGTCACTCTTGGCGCGCTTCCGTCGTGGTACAACCCGCGACGGCTGCAACTGCTGCTGGTAGCTTGCGACAAGTTCGCTCTCTCGGGGAGGCATCCTTTGAGATTTCGCAACAGGCAGTCTTCTCAATTCTTTCCTATTAAGCAGGTGCTTATACAAAAATACTCGAGGGACTGACTTGTGCTCATTTCGAAGGAGGCTAGAGGGGGAGAAAACAATACAACTACAAAGTGGGTCCTTTTTGTTGAGCGCTTACGCCCGCCACTAAACCCAGCTTTATATGTGTTTCGTGTGGGCTACAGCACATTTACCTCCTTCGATCTATCGCAACTGGCAGTCTCCTCAAGCATTTCCTACAGTACACCTCGAGAGTAGGAGAAAGTAGAAAGGGAAACTAGAGTTTTCGTTGGCAGCACTACCCTGAGCCCAAATCCTGGACGTGGTTTCAGGTGGCAAATTTGGCAAATGATGATCAGAAGGTCCTACTTGGGCGATTCAGTTTCCTCACACATTGCATGTGGCTAAAAGTTATTGAACTCTAAAAAAGGGGGAAGTCGCACCTTCGGCGATGCGGGGCCGTGCCGATCAACGGGGCGGAAGATGGCCGCATGGGTGCCGCCTTCTGCGGGGACCCGGGCGGCGGCCCCGGGGAGCGGCCGAGGCGCGACCGCAGCTTCGCGCGGACTTGGAGGGCGCTCTGCACCTCGTCCGCCCCCCCGTTGTCGACGCGCGGGACGTAGTACGGCGGCAGCCGGTTCGGGTCCGTGCAGCTGGCGACCGGCATCGTCCGCAGCAGCCTCGAGTTCAGCTTCCGGTCCGGCAGAATCCCGTCCGACTCCGGGTTGGGCGTGTACAGAGAAAACCGGGAGCACGCCCGCTCGGTAGGATCGTCTGCTTCTATTATGCCTTGCACGGCCCGGTTCAGCCGCAGCGTTCCGTGCGGCTTCTGGATCACCTGTTGGTGTGTTTTGTACAGTGGGCGAGGCGGTGGTCGACTACTCGTTTTACACGGCATACGGTCGACTACTCGTTTTACACGGCATACGGTCGACTACTCGTTTTACACGGCATACGGTCGACTACTCGTTTTACACGGCATACGGTCGACTACTCGTTTTACACGGCATACGGTCGACTACTCGTTTTACACGGCATACGGTCGACTACTCGTTTTACACGGCATACGGTCGACTACTCGTTTTACACGGCATACGGTCGACTACTCGTTTTACACGGCATACGGTCGACTACTCGTTTTACACGGCATACGGTCGACTACTCGTTTTACACGGCATACGGTCGACTACTCGTTTTACACGGCATACGGTCGACTACTCGTTTTACACGGCATACGGTCGACTACTCGTTTTACACGGCATACGGTCGACTACTCGTTTTACACGGCATACGGTCGACTACTCGTTTTACACGGCATACGGTCGACTACTCGTTTTACACGGCATACGGTCGACTACTCGTTTTACACGGCATACGGTCGACTACTCGTTTTACACGGCATACGGTCGACTACTCGTTTTACACGGCATACGGTCGACTACTCGTTTTACACGGCATACGGTCGACTACTCGTTTTACACGGCATACGGTCGACTACTCGTTTTACACGGCATACGGTCGACTACTCGTTTTACACGGCATACGGTCGACTACTCGTTTTACACGGCATACGGTCGACTACTCGTTTTACACGGCATACGGTCGACTACTCGTTTTACACGGCATACGGTCGACTACTCGTTTTACACGGCATACGGTCGACTACTCGTTTTACACGGCATACGGTCGACTACTCGTTTTACACGGCATACGGTCGACTACTCGTTTTACACGGCATACGGTCGACTACTCGTTTTACACGGCATACGGTCGACTACTCGTTTTACACGGCATACGGTCGACTACTCGTTTTACACGGCATACGGTCGACTACTCGTTTTACACGGCATACGGTCGACTACTCGTTTTACACGGCATACGGTCGACTACTCGTTTTACACGGCATACGGTCGACTACTCGTTTTACACGGCATACGGTCGACTACTCGTTTTACACGGCATACGGTCGACTACTCGTTTTACACGGCATACGGTCGACTACTCGTTTTACACGGCATACGGTCGACTACTCGTTTTACACGGCATACGGTCGACTACTCGTTTTACACGGCATACGGTCGACTACTCGTTTTACACGGCATACGGTCGACTACTCGTTTTACACGGCATACGGTCGACTACTCGTTTTACACGGCATACGGTCGACTACTCGTTTTACACGGCATACGGTCGACTACTCGTTTTACACGGCATACGGTCGACTACTCGTTTTACACGGCATACGGTCGACTACTCGTTTTACACGGCATACGGTCGACTACTCGTTTTACACGGCATACGGTCGACTACTCGTTTTACACGGCATACGGTCGACTACTCGTTTTACACGGCATACGGTCGACTACTCGTTTTACACGGCATACGGTCGACTACTCGTTTTACACGGCATACGGTCGACTACTCGTTTTACACGGCATACGGTCGACTACTCGTTTTACACGGCATACGGTCGACTACTCGTTTTACACGGCATACGGTCGACTACTCGTTTTACACGGCATACGGTCGACTACTCGTTTTACACGGCATACGGTCGACTACTCGTTTTACACGGCATACGGTCGACTACTCGTTTTACACGGCATACGGTCGACTACTCGTTTTACACGGCATACGGTCGACTACTCGTTTTACACGGCATACGGTCGACTACTCGTTTTACACGGCATACGGTCGACTACTCGTTTTACACGGCATACGGTCGACTACTCGTTTTACACGGCATACGGTCGACTACTCGTTTTACACGGCATACGGTCGACTACTCGTTTTACACGGCATACGGTCGACTACTCGTTTTACACGGCATACGGTCGACTACTCGTTTTACACGTTATACAGTGGTCGCCCATGAGGGTCCGGGGGGGGTCTCCCCCCGGGTATTGGCGCCGAACTTGCCATCACAGGCCAAACTTTCTACACGCCGAACTCAGCATCACCAGAACCCGAACTTTGCTTCACCAGAACTTAGCTTCGCCCGAACTCAGCTGCGCCCAAAAACTTTGCTTCACCAGAACTTAGCTGCGCCCAAACTTTGCATCATCTCACCAGAACTGAGCAGCGCGCTGAGCAGTGAGCTTCGTGCGAACTTTGCTTCGCCCGAACCCAGCTGCGCCCGAACTTTGCTTCACCAGAACTTAGCTTCGCCCAAACTTTGCTGTTTCCCGAACTTTGACTGCTGCCTCCAGTCTCGCCCCGCGCCGGCCTTTAGCCGAGCGCACGTACTTTTTCCGGCTGAAATCAGCCGCTTTTTTCCTTAGCGCGAACACTGGTCGTCGCCCATGGCCAGGCGAGGTCGACCAGTGGTCGGCCACGGGTGCATTGGCCTGCAGTGGACTCCTTCTGACCAGTATACGCAAGATTGTTGCACCCACCTCCGGATTGGGGGCGTACAGAGAGAAGTGCATAGTTTTGGTTTATTCTTTTTCGTTTCGTAGTCGACAACATTGTTTACTATCAGCGTCTTTTCATGCCTTTTAGCGACGGTATTTTTGGTCTTCTTTCTTCACCATGGATTTTCTGGACTTTATGGTGCCATAGTGGTGTCGTACTCTCTCTATGCCGTCCACGTCATGTTCGTTTAGCGTTGAGTTCTTTTAAGTACATGAACCACATGGATTAGCAGCGGTTGCCGAAGCATGCCGTAGCACCGTCCTTTCGCGTTTTTTGGCTTTTTTGAAGAGGAGCGGTCCTTCGCAAAACGGCGGAGGGCGCGACACACCTGGCTGTTCGGACTGCGGGAGAAGAAGAGCTTGCGGTTCCCAGCGGGTTCGATGGCGTGCGAAGGAGGAGCCGTCGATTCGTCGGGGTGCAGGGCGGTGGCGTCGGCGGCGGCTCTGCCGACGCGGCCGAGGACGGCGGCAGTCGACTCGTCAAAGACGTTGAGTTGGTTCGAGACGTCCCAGTCGTGCTCCAAAAAGATGATCTTCAGTGTCAGCTTCAGCCAGTCGCTGAGCCGCGCCAGCGGGCTGCTGAACGCGAGAACCCGCGACGAATCGAAGTCCGGGGAGCCCAGGTACGACATGACCCGCAACACTTGCCGGTACGTGACCGAAAGGATCGGGAAGTGCCGCAGGAACTCGACGAAGCCCTCGGCGTCACGCATCAGCTTGTTCTTCAGCACTTCCCAGTAGTCCTCCTCCTCCTGGATCCGGAGCAGTGCCTGTGCGGATTTGGGGAGCAACTCGCAACACAGTACCAGGATCAGAGTGAGACTCAGCGTAGAGGCGAAATACTCGAGGGACTGCCTTGTGCTCATTTCGAAGGAGGCTAGAGGGGGAGAAAACAATACAACTACAAAATGGGTCTTTTTTGTTGAACGCTTACGCCCGCCAGATTTACCTGTGTTTCGTGTGGGCTACAGCACATTTACCTCCTTTGATCTATCGCAACTGGCCATAGCTGTCAGCCACAAGGTTGCCACATTGTGGCCCCATTTAGCCACAAAGTAGCCACAAACCTTGTGGCAGCCTTTGTGGCTAATTATGCAAAATATTGGTATCACGGAAAACCGCGTGGAACTAGCTTTTTCGGCCAGAAAATGCATCTGAAACACATTTTCTGACGATTTTGACAGGTTTTTGGGCCCTGGTTGCGCACCCTGGGGTACCATTGGTAAACGGTTTACTAAACCGCTACTGCTACTGAAGTGGTAGTAGGCACTATGCACACAGAATCATACATAATTCAGGTTGGCGAGAGTGACAGACCCGTTCGACTTGCAAAGCGCTTACCATTTCTGTCCTGAAACCCTCTGAGAGGGCCTCTCAACCAGCGACCGGCGCTCTCCGAGCCTCTCGGAAACCCCAGAGGAGGAGTGGGAGAGAGCGGCAAGTACCGCCGCAGCCAATCAGATTCGAATGATGCTAGAAAGCTGAAGAAAACGTGTCAGCCGTCTGATAATAGTCAGGAGCTGGTGGATGGTGACTGAGCTTGAGCTCCCTGCCGCGGGCCTGCGGCCCGTGCTGCCCTGCTGGACTGGTATTGTCGGCAAGTCAGCCACCAGGAGCCATTTCCCTTGTGCCCTGGCTGGGCCTGTGCTACAGGAGCCTGCGAGGAATTTCCAAGACGTGTGAGAGATTGCCCCGCTACTTTTCTCGGATCTTTGGCTCCTCCTTGAACTCTTTCGGACGCAAATTGCAACAAGTGTAACAGTGCCACTCAGTGACAGCTGTTACAGGGAGTCAGTCACACTGTCAGTGTGCTCCTGCTGTACTATCATAGTAACTATGCCTGCTGCCGTGTGAAGTTGCGAGCACTGTGCACTTTGAGCAAACTCGCTGGTGACGGGGTTGCTTGCACACCGAGTAGAAGAACTGTCGTAATTGTAAAATGCTCCGTTTGCTGGGTCGTTGCTGTCCTGTTTAAACTTGGGTATCTTAGAATATCAGTGCGCATTGTCGCCGTTCCTAGTACGGCTGTCACCAGCGTGGTTTGGGTCCTTTAGCAGGAAAAGTTGGAGACTGTGCGCCCCGCAACTGAAACGGGTTTGCGGACAAGCGACCCTTTGAACTAAATTGATTCCTTGCCTGCTCCAAAACTTGTCAACAGAAGCATTGGCAGCTTCGTACTGAATGCGGTCTGAAATATCAACATCGCTTTCGACGGGTTCGTCTTCCTCTGGTGCACTCTCTGACTCAAAATGTACCAGAACTATGGCATTAGCATTGGTGCTGCAACCGTGTTGGCAAGATGCAGCAGTTTGTTGTTTTGTTTTCTGAACTTTTCAAGCCTTGAATTGCTTCAGTGCTGTACGAAGTTACTGATAGAGTTGCCAACGTTGCCGCTGACTCGCGGCTGAGGATACGAGGCCAGGGCGAAGCAGCTTACCCAAATTCAGGCCCAAAAACCTGTCAAAATCATCAGAGATTGTGTTTCAGATGCATTTTCTGGCCGAAAAAACTAGTTTCACGTGGTTTTCCTGGGTACCAAAATTTTGCATAATTAGCCACAAAGGTAGCCACAAGGTTTGTGGCTACTTTGTGCCTCCCAATTAGCCACTAGTGGCTATCTTGTGGCTGACAGCTATGAACTGGCAGTCTCCTCAAGCATTTCCTACAAAGCAGGTGCTTATACAAAAAAGAAACGCTGCTCGATACACCGGCGTGGCTTCGAATTTTTTTGTTTGTGCGTACGTGTGTAAATCCTGTTTTGAGTGATTTGACACAGCACGCTGCCGTCCGACACTTTTTGATGTAGACAAGCAAGCTTGCTACCATAAAAAAGAAGCATGGCGCCTTCTTTTTTTTGTGTGCGCTGGCGGAACTCATCTGCTTTGGTTAGTGTCGTGTAGTACGCTGCCAACTACTACTGCTAATTAACAGTACACGGTGAGGTCCAGCCTCAGAAGCTGGTGTTAAAAAGAGTCACATCCGAAAAAGCGGGTCTGCTGCAACCAAAAACGCGTGCCGATCCACACCCGCTCTTTAACTCCAGCTTCTGAGGTTGGGCTTCACCGTGTGCCAACAATCCATTATCAAAACCGTACACCGCGAGAGTAGGAGAAAGTAGAAAGGGGAACTAGAGTTTTCGTTGACCGCACTACCCTGAGCCCAAATTCTGGACGTGGTTTCAGGTGGCAAATTTGCAAACGATCATGCTTTTTGGGCGGTTCAGTTTCCTCACACATTGCATGTGGTTAAAACAAAAAAGGCCACCGGGGAAGCACACACCTTTGCGGGTTTCTTCGGGGTCTCCAAACCGCTCAAAATGCATATTGGCGCTGCTACCGCGTGCAGAATCGGTGGCGGGTCGGTGGCTGAGATCTTAGCGAGCTTGGCGAGTTCCTGTGAAGCCGTTGCGTGGTGTGAGGCGGAGCACTGAGGAATTCTGCTTACTGGTCTGTCTGCGCCATTTGCGTTCGCTGGCGTAAAGTCTGCGGGATACTTCTTGGTGAAATGACTGCAAGAAAGAACGAGGAGGAATCAAACCATCCAGGACTAACCTATCACTTACATTGCGTAGGGGCAAGATGAAAATTCCCGTCCAGGGGACGGATAAGCTTGTCTGGACAAGGTCACTTTCCACCTGCCGGGGGAAGGTAGGGTGAGTTTTCTTCCGTCCAACGACACCCCCCAGGCATCTTGCTAAGAACCATCCATCCATCCATCAGCCGGCTGACCCCCCCCCTCCCCCCTCATAGGCTATTTTCACTGTGTGAGGGGGGAGACGCTACCTGTCACTCTCTAAGGTGGTCACCACGGTGGACGGTCAGAAAAAAAAAATTTTTTTTTTTGCCCCAAATACCCCAAATACCACACTTTGGAAAATTTTTGTGGGCACACTTTAGGCAGGGAATTTTGACCATTTCACCTTAGAGAATTTGACCACCCAGCCTCCAAGGCAACTGCACTGTAGAGGGGGGGGGGGGTCTGGTTTATCCGGCCATCCGGCCAAAGTGGCTGATCCTTAACAAGAGCGCTGACACCCCCCCCCAACCACCTGGTTCTTGGGTGGCTTGACGCAGCAACATTCCCGCAGTGAGACTGCAAGATACCTAGAACCAGAACAGGAGTCACGCCAGGTGGTAAGGGAATGATTGGAGGCATTGGGGAAATCGCTTCCTCGACCTATTCTCAAACTTTAAATGGGCGTGAGCTCGGGGTTACTTCATTGAACCCTGACGTAGATTCCTGGTTCTAAGTGGGCCACCTCTGGTGAGCAGGACTGGCGACGCGGGATGAACCGAGAGCTGACTTCAAGCGTGTCCGATTATTTGCTCCACAGACAGTAAGTGATCAAAATCAAGTGTACACAACCGATCAAGTGATACTTTTGAACAAAGGTCTGTCCACAACCGATCAAGTGTAAGTACAAGTGAGTGCAGAGTGACACGATGAAGGAGTGTCGATTCATCAGCTTTTAGAGTCAGAGTGAACGTTGGCTTTTAGCGTTTTTTGTGGTTTAGAGGTTCGGTGTTTTTGGGTCTCCGGTTGACCATTGAGGCTGGGAGTCGGGTAGTGTAGGCATAAATATACACAAAACCGTAAGCCGCTTTATCGTTGACCGCACTACCCTGAGCCCAAATCCTGGACGTGGTTTCAGGTGGTAAATTGGCAAATGATCACGATCCGAAGGTCCTACTTTTTGGGCGGTTCAGTTTCCTCACACATTGCACGTGGCTAACAGTTTGACACTAAGGCTAGCCAAGTTTGTAACTGTTGCGATCAACACCGAGACTTTTAGAGATAGGCTCGCTTGAGAAGTTAACTTTTGGGGGGTTTTGGCGGACCTTCGGCGTGATTCCGTCGAACACGTGGCGCAGGTCCCACTGGTGCAGGTGGTCCTGCTGCTGCCCGCGGTTGATGGTGCGCACGACGTCGACGATGGTGTTGTGCGCTTTCCGGCGCGAGGCCACCAGCTTCGCCACCGATTCCACCGCCGCGTGGTACGCCCGCTCGGTGAACCGGTCGTAGAAGGAGGCGAGCATGAAGTGCAGCGTCCGCATGGTCACTTTTCGGTCGGCGGGGACGAGCGACAAGTCGGCCGGCTCCGACGTGCCCCAGCACGGAGGCCCTCCCCGCTGCGCGGGCGCGGCTCGGCTGACGATGGTCCCGTCCGCCACCGAAGACGTGGGCGAGGGTGGGATCTGGCTGTTCGCGGTCGCTCCCAATCGCTGCGTGCTGCGGTTTGCGACGCTTCCTCCTGCGGGGGGGCGGGGAAATGCTTCTTGGGTTTGAAGAGAGCGTGGTGCTTGCACCACTGAGGCCAGGTTATTTAGAGTTAAAGTTCGCTTAAAATTCCGGGGGTTTAGGGTCTCCGTGTGACCATTCATGAATGGGTTCTCTTAGAGCAAGATAGGGCTATGTGGTTACGGGTTGTATATTTGGTGCACGCTTTGCTAGCCATGTCCGGGACTGTTTGTGACCGACACCAAGTACATTCCTTCGACCATGTTCATTCGTGGGAATGAACATCTCGCGTAGACTTTTCACCTAACAGTGCTGCCCCCCGGTCTCGTGCCAGTTGTTGCAACAGCAGTCAAAAAGGGGCAAACAAGAGATGTTAGCCGGGGACACGAGAAGTTCGGCACTGGGATTCGGTGGGCAAGGATGGGCGAAGAAAGAAACACGAAACCGAAGGAAGAAAAGCACGACTGGTTGAAACAGTCTTGGGCCCCCCCACGTTCTACAAGTTGGGCATGGGGGTCTTTAAAGTGCAAGTGCCATCAAGGCAGGCGAGCACTGTACTGTGCAAGTTGAGCAGGGGTTGCCTTGTAGCCCGTACCGGTCTGTTGTCCGCGTTTTTATGTATTTTCTCGTAGAGTAGTGCTTGGGTTTCGTGACACTTGCGGCGCTTCACGTAGTGCGGGTTGTTGTTTTTGAGAGTAAATTGCAGGAAGCCGTGCCAACCGATGCGAAAGCCAACGATGAAGGAATGTGAAAACGGGGTTTTGCCTAGAGGCTTTTCGTGTTATTCTGCAGATGCTTTGAGCTATCTCTTTGTGTCTATGCTGCGGAAGAAGCAAGAACAGGTCCAGATGCGCGCTTCATGTTGGGTAAGAAAGCACACCTGTAGGTCCTTCCTTTCGGATAGGGTCTGGAGGTCGGACGTTGACGCCTTTCGCTAAGTTGTCGAGGCACGACGAGAAGTAGGGATCACTGCCGTGCACTGCTGACAGCGCCCCTAGCACCTCGCCGAAGGCAACGAACCCGGCCCCTGAGGTGTCCCACTTGCGGAACAGGGAGAAGACCGCCCTGCTCCGTCGAGTGCCTTCGTTCAGCACGCTGAGCTCGTCGACGATACCTGGAAAAAGAGAGGATGGGTCCTGGTCTTCGTCTTTTTTTTTTTTTTCCTGTTGACCAGGGGTCTTTAAAAGTTTGGGGGTTGGAGCGGAAAACCCGGTGTCAGCCAAAAACCCGGTGTGAGGTCAAATTTTTTTTTTCCAACACTTGGGCGGCAGGAATGCCTTGGGACGAAAATCTACGCTCTAAACCGGGGTTTTGGGGAATCGCACGGCATTCAGCGGTGACCCTACAGTAGCCCCGACCCGCACAGTAGGCTGTCTTGACGCTTCGGGTGGGGGGAGACCTGCCCGCGCAGCGATATATTTTGTGGTGGTGAGCACCTTTTGGCTTCTGCGTGCGTGTGCCGCCTCTGGTGCACGATTGAACCAGCGTTAAACTCCGGAACACCGATCCAGCAACTCTTTTTGTGACGGTTTTGTGTTTCTTAAAGGAGCCCTGCGCCGCAGGCGCGGAAACTTTTAAACGGTCGCACTTACGGATCAAAGCAGATGGGCAGTAGGGTGGCTCGTCACAACTAGGTTGGCTGACATGTCAATTAAACCTGCGCCGCAGGCGCGGAAATTTTGACGGTCGCACTTACAGCTAAACAGATGGACGGAAACACGTTGGTTGTTCACCGGCTGCAGCAGGTTTTCGTTTTCGTCCTGCACAACGCCCCTGCATTGCCTGCCACGGTGGAACACTGTGAACAGAATGAGCAAATAATGCGGTAGCCCCATTACAAAAGATACTCAGCCAAAATACCTGCGCCGCAGGCGCGGAAATTTTTTGGCGCCTTTCTGGCCAGCCAGCTAAGTACGAAGATCGCAAAACAGTTTTCCATGAAAGAAATTTCCGCCACTCATCATCAGGTTTCTGCCACGAGAAATTTCCACCGATGGGTTCCGTTAGAAAACATTTCCACCAACAATTTCTGTTAGAAAAGTTTTCCGCCAAGCTTCCCGTGAAAGAAATTTCCGCCGGTGGTTTCTGCCATGAGAAAATTTCCATCAGTTTTCTGTCGTGAGAAAATTTCCACCAACTGTATTCCACAAAGAAATATCCGCCAGTAGTTTCCACGAGAACATTTCCACCAGGTTTCCACCACGAGAGAAATTTCCGCCAGTAGCTTTCGCCTCGAGAAAACTTCCACCAGTTTTCTGTCACGAGAGAAATTTCCACCACCAGTTTCCCAAACAAATTTCCGCCAATAGTTTTCACGAGAACATTTCCATCATCGGTTTCCGTCACGAGAGAAATTTCCGTCAGTAGTTTCCGCCACGAGAAAATTTCCATCAGTTTTCTGCCGTGAGAAAAATTTACACCAACAGTATTCCACAAAAGAAATTTCCGCCAGCAGTTTCCACGAGAAAATTTCCATCGGTTTTGTGTCGTGAGAAAATTTTCCACCACCAGTTTCCCTTCCCACGAAAGAAGATTTCCAGCCTACACAGTGACAAAACAGAAATCTGGAAATTTTTTTTTCCCAGAAATTTTCTGACTTTTTTTTTTTTTTCTCTTTTTTTGACACACCGGGTTTTCCCGGTGTCTGACACCGGGACACCGGGTTTTTAAAGTCCCCTGCTGTTGACAACTTGTGTCAGACTAGCCCACCCGAGGGTGGTTATTTTTTTAGTGTTGCAAGGCCAATGACACGGAGGCGAGAGGACCCGCAAGACCCACAAGTGGGGTCCACAACAAAGTGGCGAAGCAGCAACACGCCCACGAAGGTCGCGCACCAGGCTTACAGGTCAATAAAAAAAAAACCTCGCTCAATGCGGAAAAAAAAATTTCCGGCCATGCTACGGACTTTTTAACCATGGGTTTCCCGAATTTCGGGATTAGAATAATCCCTGCTGTCGCTCTACTAGCACAAAAAAGTTTTCACCAGAAACTCCTCAGTCTCCTGTGGTTAAAAAAAGTTCGAAAAAATTCGAAAAAAGTTCGAAAAAAGTTCGAAAAAAGTTCGAAAAAAGTTCGAAAAAAGTTCGAAAAAAGTTCGAAAAAAGTTCGAAAAAAGTTCGAAAAAAGTTCGAAAAAAGTTCGAAAAAAGTTCGAAAAAAGTTCGAAAAAAGTTCGAAAAAAGTTCGAAAAAAGTTCGAAAAAAGTTCGAAAAAAGTTCGAAAAAAGTTCGAATTTGGTCAATTCTTTGTCAGAATTTTGGTCCAGTTCAAAAATTGGGTCAAAATTTGGTCGGGTTTTTGGACAGTCTTGGGCGGTCCACCGAACCCACACAGAAGTATGTCGAAAGCCAACACTGATGCAGCCGAACTTAAGCCGGGGTACCTGGCTTTAGAAAACCCCCCAGGTGACAGCAAACCTGCCCCCAGAGCAAACTGGAACTGGTCTTAGTTTGTACTTTCTAGCTTTCATTCGATACGTTTGCAGTAGTCCCGCAAATACACCCAGCAGATCAAAGAAAGGGGGAAAGGTGGAAAATGCAGATCAAACGGGAGTAGAATGTGCGCACGCTTATCCGTCTCTTGACTTACTATGCCGTGTTCTGAAAGCTGTCGAGGGGCCCCTCCATAGGTTCTCGCATGATTCGTTCGCCTTTGTAACACTATCCGTTTGTAGTAAGCTTCGCAATTGTGTTCTTGCAATATCTAACTATTTGGACCCAATATTTGGACCCAATATTTGGACCCAAATTCTGGACCCAAATTTTGGACCCAAATTCTGGACCCAGATTCTGGACACAAATTTTGGACCCAAATTTTGGACCCAAATTTTGAACCCAAATTTTGGACCCAAATTTTGGACCCAAATTCTGGACCCAAATTTTGGACCCAAATTTTGGACCCAAATTTTGGACCTAAATTTTGGACCCAAAATTTCAGACCCAAATTTTGAACCTGCCCTAAAAACCCGGTTCAAAACAAATTTGGTGCCCTTATATCCCGAACCGGGATATAAGGGCACAAACTTGTTTTGACCGGGATATAAGGGCATTACACCTTTGTTTTAAGCCGTCCCGTCTACACTACTTTTCTCGGAAGCAAAGTGGTGAGATTCACTGGAACTTCTACACCTCCATCCCTCTGTACACCGTAGGCCTTTGTTATCATGAAATGCACACCGCGCAGCTGGTCGGTCAACAAGTTGAACGTCGGCGCATCGGCCCCTGCCGTCAGCGTCTGCCACAGGCGGACAAAGTGCTCTTCGTCGAGGGTCAAGCCGCCCGTACTATCGTGGGTCGGCAGAAGTCCCGTTTCGTGCCTCCCGACGGCAGCGCGGTGGGTTCTGTACCTGTGGGGCGGAGCAAGGGTCGATGATCAAGTCCCGTGGATGCACGAATGGCTGCCAGGCGGGTAGGTAAAGCTGGGATCTGGCTAGCGCAAACCGGCTGCTTCTTCGTGCTGGCAACGCGTTGGGTGGTACTGAGAACTAGTAGTTGGCAGCGTGAAACTTACCGAAAAGCAGGTGAGTTCCGCTAGTGCGCACAAGCAAGACTTCAGAATCGGCTTAGTTTTTCGGTGGGGAAAGATGGGGCTGGGAGTGCACGGGACATGGAAGATCTGGCTAGCGTTGACCGGCTGCTTTTTGTGTTTCCGGCGATATTCGCTCAGTCAGATGCCTGTGACGGCGTTCATTGATTTGTTTGTATTAGTTCACTTACAGTAGCTGCTGATCTGCTTTTTTTTTTTGTCCTAGAAATACTCGAGGGACTGCCTTGTGCTCATTTCGAAGGAGGCTAGAGTGGAGAAAACAATACAACCACAAAATGGGTCTTTTTTGTTGAACGCTTACGCGCTTGGTTGGGACTGAGAATTAGTAGTTGGCAGCGTGCTGCATGCAACTTACCAGAAGCGGGTGAGTTCCGCTAGTGCGCACAAGCAAGACTTCACTCGGGACTCCGCGGTTTTCAAAAGTCTCGCTGGAGAAACCGGAGGTGTGTACGTCTCCGGGGTGCAGAGCGAATGTTTGCGTTGTCCCGCCTGGTCGCTGTTTGATGGGTTCCTTCGGGATACACATGCGGTGCGAACATGAATGGAGGTGACTTTTCTTCATTTCCGCATTCTACGCCCATTTTCCGAGCCTAAACGAGCATCCGACCACCTTTTCTGGATTTCTGGTGCGTTTTCGGGGCACCTAAGTGGTTGGCTTCCACTTATTGACGACCCTCCTTTTTTTGAGGCTCGTAACCAACCGCCACGGGGCACTGCTTTCCCGAAGTGTAAGTGTTCGCACCTTCTCAAGGGAGACAAAAAATCTGGCACATTTTTCCCATGAGAGGACTGATACCAGCTGGTCGTCGTAACACACACACTGTGTAACAGTGTGGAGGTGCTTGCACCACTGAGGCCAGGTTATTTAACCGCGGATTTAGTGAAGGATTGTTCGTTAGGGCTGCACACCTCTCGAGCTCTTCGGTTACCGCGGCCCACCGTTGCGTCACGGTGGCGATGAGGTCCGACAAGGCAGGGTCGAAGGGGATGTCTTGCAGGGGGATGATCAGCTGCTGCACGGCCCCGTGGTACACGAGCCCGACGCCGTGCACGTCGGCGGCCGGGAACAGCGACCGCAGGACGCCGTCGCGGCGCGAGGCTTCGCTGTCCCTCAGCTTCCGCTGCCTGTTCAGCTCCGCCTCCGCTCGACTCTTTTCCTCCTTCGCCTTCGCGTCTGCGCACTCGGCCTGCAGCCGCGCCTGGTACGGGGTCAAGTAGTAGTCGGCGTTCCCGACCGCCCGCTCTGCTGCCAGCGCGGCTGCCACCTGCCCCAGCAGCGCCAGGCTCTCGGCCCCGCAGCTCTCCGCCTTGTCCTCCGACACCGCCACGTGCATCGCCCTGTCGACCGCCCGCCGCAGGTGGTCGGTCGCCGGCGCCAGCCCGGCCATGCTGTTGGTCAGGAAGTGCTTCGACTCCTGGAGGAAAAAGCGCGTGAGGAACTCGCGGCACCGCCGGTTTCCCTTCGACTCCGTCGTCCTTCCTCCCTTCTTCAGCCACCCGACCGACCGCCCGATCCACTCTGCGCAAACGGTCCGCGTAACGTGGGTGCCTGTGGGTTGGTGTCGGTCGCATACGCGATCGAAAAGATCTTGTAAGCCTTCATGGTGGAATTCCCTTGCAGCCCAACACTTGAAACTTAGTTTGTTTTGCGCCAGCCTGCTTCGTAGGAAGTATGTAGTAGCCAACTCCTTTGACATTTCGCAACTGGCAGCCTCCCCAAGTATTAAAATAGTTGAGGAGGCTGCCAGTTGCGAAATATCAAAAAACATAGTGTGGTACTCATCAGCATGCCGGTGACTCCCCACTACCAGCGCTGCCCACGCGGCTGCCACCTGCCCAGCAGCGCCAGGCTCTCGGCCCCGCAGCTCTCCGCCTTGTCCTCCGACACCGCCACTAGGCCGAGAAATACCCCAACGCTCCTGAAAGTTTTCCCTCGCTCCTTCTCTCTGTCTCTTTCTTATTATTGTGGTTCCCAAAACGAACTGACAGGAAGCCGCACTGTTCTCCGTTGGTTCCCCCTTGTCATCCCTGCAGGCTTTTGACTCCCATGATACCGAATATGACGGCAAGATCCAGGAACACGAGCACTGCGTGGGCTTCAAGGATGACGTAGTGCAAGTGTATGCACATGAGAGGTCTGTTGTCCGAGAAACATCAATTGAATTCGGCCAGGTCGCATCTTGCAGGCTTTTGACTCCCATGATACCGAATATGACGGAAAAGTCCAGGAAACACGAGCACTGCGTGGGCTTCAAGAATGACGTAGTGCAAGTGTATGCATACGAGAGACCTGTTGTACGAAGAACATCAACTGAAATCGGCCTGGTTGAGCATCTTGCAGGCTTTTGACTCCCATGATACCGAATATGACGGCAAGGTCTAGGAAACACGAGCACTGCTTGGGCTTCGAGAATGACGTAGTGGTGCACGTGTGTGCACATGAGAAGTCTGTAGTCCGAGAAACACCAATTGAATTCGGCCAGGTCGCATCTTGCAGGCTTTTGACTCCCGTGATACCGAATATGACGGCAAAGTCCAGGAAACACGAGCACTGCGTGGGCTTCAAGGATGACGTAGTGCAATGTGTATGCACATGAGAGGTCTGTTGTCCGAGAAAAATCAACTGAATTCGGCCAGGTCGCATCTCGCAGGCTTTTGACTCCCATGATACCGAATATGACGGCAAGGCCCAGGAAACACGAGCACTGCGTGGGCTTCAAGAATGACGTAGTGCAAGTGTATGCATACGAGAGGCCTGTTGTACGAAGAACATCAATTGAAATCGGCCTGGTTGAGCATCTTGCAGGCTTTTGACTCCCATGATACCGAATATGACGGCAAGATCCAGGAAACACGAGCACTGCGTGGGCTTCAAGAATGACGCAGTGCACGTGTATGCACATGAGAAGTCTGTTGTCCGAGAAACATCAATTGAATTCGGCCAGGTCGCATCTTGCAGGCTTTTGACGCCCATGATACCGAATATGACGGCAAGGTCGTGCATGTGTATGCATATGACCTGTTGTACGAGGAAATCGGCCTGGTTGAGCATCTTGCAGGCTTTTGACTCCCATGATACCGAATATGACGGCAAGGTCCAGGAAACACGAGCACTGCGTGGGCTTCGAGAATGACCTAGTGCACGTGTGTGCACATGAGAAGTCTGTTGTCCGAGAAACACCAATTGAATTCGGCCAGGTCGCATCTTGCAGGCTTTTGACTCCCGTGATACCGAATATGACGGCAAGGTCCAGGAAACACGAGCACCGCGTTCAAGAATGACGTCGTGCATATTTATGTCTGTGAGAGGCCTTTTGTACGAAGATCATCTCCTGAATTCGGCCTGGTTGAGCATCTTGCAGGCTTTTGACACCCGTGATACTGAATATGACGGCAAGGTCCAGGAAACACGAGCACCGCGTTCAAGAATGACGTCGTGCATATTTATGTCTGTGAGAGGCCTTTTGTACGAAAATCATCTCCTGAATTCGGCCTGGTTGAGCATCTTGCAGGCTTTTGACACCCGTGATACTGAATATGACGGCAAGGTCCAGGAAACACGAGCACTGCGTGAGCTTCAAGGATGACGTAGTGCATGGGTATGCATATGAGAGGCATAGTGGGGGATGAAGAACATCAGCTGAATTCGGCCTGGTTGCATCTTGCAGGCTTTTGACTCCCATGATACAGAATATGACGGCAAGGTCCGGGAAACACGAGCACTGCGTTCAAGGATGGCGTAGCATGTGTATGCCTATGAGAGGCTTGTTCGAATAACGTCAATTGAATATATTCGGCCTGGTTGAGCTCTTGCAGGCTTTTGACTCCCGTGATACCGATATGTCGGCAAGGTCCAGGAAACACGAGCACTGCGTGGACTACGGGAATGACTACGATTACGTCATCATGCTTGAGACATGGCGCACATCTCATTCTGCGCAAATTCATTCTTGTGGATATAAGCCGTCGCGTCTACACTACGTTTCTCGAAATCAAAGTGAATGTTCACTGGAACTTCTACACCTTCATCCCTCTGACCATCTTAGGCCTTTGTTATCATGCCGGCGAAGAATCAACATGAGTCCTTTCCTGCGAAAGTCCTTTTTTCCATGGTAATTGCCGAGGAGACACTGTGCAGAGCAGAAAATTTCTTGAGAAGATGCTAAGCCTGAACCAGCAGTGTTTTTTGGGGGGTTCTAGAGTTAAAAGCTTTCCAGCTGAAAATAGCCCTCATTTTATTGTGTCGCAAATTACCTTCACTGCAGCTTGCCTTACGTGGCCTCCCTACTGCAGAGAATCTTGGTTTCCAGGCGCAAAGCCCTTTAGCTGGGTGACCGAGCCACGTCACGAAACACATACCCACGAGCAGCATAAAGGACCCTCTTTTGCCGGAAAACCGGGGCCGTCCCCAATGGAAATCAAGCACCCAGGGTGGCCCTAAAGCGCTTCGGAAAAACAGAAAAAGTGGTTGGATGCTCGTTTCGGCCGGAATAATGGCCGCGCAACCTCTTTGGCTGGGGGACCGAGCGACCGAACCACGAAATAAACTCCCATACCCACGAGCAGCATGGCGTCCAAGTAGTCGTTCGGGCACCGCCCGCCGGTCAGCCACTCGTTGTAGGCCGGCTCTTCGAGGGTCCACGGCGTCATCGGCCCGACTTTTTCGGTCATCTGCGTCTGCGCGAGCGGCAGGAGCTCGACGACTGCGACTTCGTCGTTCCGCTGCGCGGTGATGCACGCGCGCCCGTGCATGCAGTTGACGTTGATGGAGCCCGATGACGAGTCGACGCCGATTTTGACGAACGAACCAGCGTCGACCGCGATGGAGAACACCGGTTCTTTGACGAGGACGGTGGTCTCGGTTTGCTGGCCGGTTGCGAGGAAAAGGGTGCCCTTCCGGAGGGTGAAGGAGCTGGTGTAGTCGGGGGTCATGGCGTTGACGAGGAGGGAGGTGCGTTCGCCGAGGGTGAATGCCGTCCCGTGGGCGGTGATTGCGCGGGCGAACCCGCGGGACTTGACTTCGATCGCCTCGTTCGGCTCGGTCAGGTCGCCGGAGGAGACCGCCTGCGGCTTGCCGTACGGCCCGGCCGCCATCACCGGGCCGCGGGTCTCGAGGAGGAACACCTGCGGCAGCCACCCGACGGCGCCGCGCGCGACGATCGTCGCCAGCAGCTCCAGCTTCGCGACCAGCGTCGCCTCGACTTCCCCGCCCGAACGGGCGTCGACGTAGCGCAGCCGCACCTCCGCCAGCTCCGTCGTGTCCAAAAAAACGCTGCTTTCCGCGACTCCCACCGTCGCGACCACGTTGGACTCGTGCCCGGCCGAAAAGTCGTCGAGCTGCAAGGAACCCTCGGCGGGGTCACCCGAGTGGTCGTGTTCGTACTCCGGGTCGAAAACCAGCGAGTGGCGCGCGAGGTGGCGGAGCGTCACCCCGGGCCGGCACGCAACCGCCAGCGCGCAGTGCGTCGCAACCCGCGATCGGAACGACGACACCCGGCGCAGGAGCCACGCGCGGAGCTGCGAGAGCCCCGCTTCGTCCGCCGGCGCGCGTGAGTAGTCCCCTCCGGAGGTTTTCGAGAGGGCGGAGAGGAGCGCGTGGTCACACGCGCCGCCGAGCCCAAACGAATGGACCCTTACTTTTTTCCGCAGGGCCGCCGCCGCATCGGACGCTGCCCCCGCGCACCCGTGGAGCCCCGCCCAGGACGCGTACCGCACCGCGGGGAAGGAATCGTGCCCGTCGCTGACGACCACGATTTCGTACCCGGACGGCGGCGGGCTGCTGCCCGCGCGCCGTTCGTTCTCCGCGAGCACGCGCGCCACCGCCGCGCGGACGCCGTCGACCACGACGCAGGTCCCCTTCCTCCGCTTCTGCGCCATCGCCGGGACGAGCTCGTGGATGCTTTTCGTCATCGCCTCGACGCCCGCGGCTCCGCCGCCGCCGTAGTGCACCACTTCCGGGGCGCCGGCGACCCAGCCGACCAGGCCGAGCCTGTCATTCTCCCCCGTCGGGACCACCCGCAGCAGGAGCGCCACGAGATCTAGCGGGTTCGACGTCGGCTTCGCCTTCGCCGCTTCGGCAAGGTGCGCCCACGCGTCGAGGATGAAGATGACCGCAACGCCGGGCGCGCTGCTCCCCTCCGTGGTGTTCGCGGGGGCGCCGGACACAGCCGCGCCCTCCGGCGACACCGCTCGGACGCGGATGAGGACGGTCAGCTCGTGGTAGGCGGGCAGCACTTCTCCGTCGGGGCCTACCCTGTGGTTGACCGGTCTGTTCGGCAGGTCCTCCCCCGGCACCAGGGCCGACAGCGCCAGCGGGTGGTTTCCCGCGGCTTCCGCGGCTTCCTCGACTTCGTCGTCGGTGTCGCTCTCGCAGCAAGACTCCGCCGGCAGGCCGGGGTCCTCGCGCGCGGCCGCAGCGTCGTCGAAGACGCTGTGGCGGACTGCGAAGGGTAGGTCGGTACCAAGTGCGGGGGTCTCGGCCAAGGCGGCGAGCCTTGACCGGCCAAGCCGCACCCACGGGGGCACCCTGGGCTTGAAGCTGGGTCTTTTCGGGAGGCCGTCAAACCGGCTGACGCGCGGCCTGCCCGGCTCGTCGTCGGCGAGCGGCGCCACGGGAGGGCGCGAGGCGCGCGGATCCGGCGGCGGTGCGGTGAGTGATCGCGCGTTTCGGTCCGGCGTGGCTGCGCGGCCGCCGGCGTCTTCGCCGATGCGCGCGTCGGTGGCTTGCCTCTCGAAGTCGGCCAGGTCACCGTCCACAAACGCATCGATGCCGAGCCTTTCATGCTCCCCACGCCCCCACGTTCCATATGCGTCATACCCAGCTGCCTCTTCTTCATCTTGCTCTGCGCCTTGTGTTTTTCGCGCACCGGGTGTTTCTTCCCTGCCCGCCTCGACCTCTTGTCGCCTGGACCCAGTCAGTGTCTCGTAATCATCGGTGTCGCGTTCTCTGTGCCAAACAGCATCTTGTTGTTCGTCGCCGGTTCGGCGGGCCTCGTTTCCGTCTGCACCCTCTTGACAGGTGCCGTCTGCACGGTGCCCTCCATGCGGGCATGTGCTCGTTTCCTCACGGCCGTCCACAGCGTGTTCTGTGCCTTCTCTGCATTGCTCGTCCACATTGTGCCCTGTGGACACTCCCTCATGCTCGTTCACATTGTGTCCTGTGCCTTGCTCGGTCACATTGTGCCCTGCGGATACTCCCTCACGCCCGTCCACATTGTGTCCTGTGTCTTGAGCCGCGCTGTGTTCGACAAGATCAGCGGCCGCTTCTACTCCCGTTTCTCCGCCCGCGTGTGTACTGGTACCCGGCGGCGAATGTCTTCCGGCTGAGTGTCGGTCGACGGGTTCCTCGCCGTGGGCGGCCTCATCGGCAGTTCCGGGTTGCACAGCTGGTGGCACGGGGCGGCGCTCGTTTGCGCCTGGATCTGCGGTTTCCTCGCCGTCGGCAGCCTCATCGGCAGTTCCACGTTGCGCTTCGTGCGCTTCTTCTGCAGCTGGTGTCGCGCGGAGTTTTTCCGCGCCTCGGTCTACGGTTTCCACACTGCGGGCAGTCGCATTGGAAGCTCCAGGTTGTGCTACGCCCGCACCTGCACCTGGTGGGACGCGTCGATCTGCGCATTCCACACCCTGGGCAGTGCCGCCCGACGTTCCAGGCTGTACAAAAACAGCAACCACCGGCGCGGCGGGGCGCTGCGCTGCGCCTCGGTCCGCGCCCTCGGCCGCTTCGGGCGTCGGCGCTCGGACCGGCGCTGCGAGCGGGCTTTTCGCGCCGGGCATCGTGGGGGTAGGGCAACAGCTGGACCGTAGCTGGTCGTGTCCTGGCGAGAAGGCGGCGGGCGGCTGGCTTGCGGCGGCCTTCAGCTTGGCGCGCGCCGTTGCGGCAAGGCGGTCGACCTCCCGCTCGACGCTGCCCCGGAGCCCCGGCAGCTGCTGCTTCGCGATGGCGCCGGCGGCGGCTTCGTACCGGGCGAGGGCCTTCTTCAACCGCGAGGCAGCCGCACGCCCGTCGGGGTGCTGCAGCGCCTGGTAGTCGTGCGTGAGGCCTCTGAACACGAGCAGCTTGACCGCCGCGAAGTCGAGCAGCTGCGGCAGGTTGGCGACGCCGGCCGCGCGGCCCATGTCGGTGCGCGCGTGTTTGATGAGAAGCGTGACCTGAAACGTGTGTGTTCAATGGTTTCAATTTTTACTGCGGTGTTTGTTTAATGGCCTTGAGTGCTTCGTGGGTGGCTTAATAGTTTCAAATCCACTTTTGTGTGCGTGTAATGTTCTCGAGTATTAATAATAATTCAGTACGTGTAAAAGTGGCACTCGAGACTTTCTTGGTCTCGAGTACTTTTTAGAGTTATAGTCCGCTTGAGAAATCCGGGATTTTAGAGTCTCCGGGGTGACCTTCGTCGTTTTTAGAGTTATAGTTCGCTTGAGAATCCCAGGCTGAACAGGCGCAGGCACGGCGCGGTCGACTTCCCGCTCGACGCTGCCCCGGAGCCCCGGCAGCTGCTGCTTCGCGATGGCGCCGGCGGCGGCTTCGTACCGGGCGAGGGCCTTCTTCAACCGCGAGGCAGCCGCACGCCCGTCGGGGTGCTGCAGCGCCTGGTAGTCGTGCGTGAGGCCTCTGAACACGAGCAGCTTGACCGCCGCGAAGTCGAGCAGCTGCGGCAGGTTGGCGACGCCGGCCGCGCGGCCCATGTCGGTGCGCGCGTGTTTGATGAGAAGCGTGACCTGAAACGTGTGTGTTCAATGGTTTCAATTTTTACTGCGGTGTTTGTTTAATGCCCTTCCATTCGGAGTCAAAGCAGCTACGTCGAGTATTTTGTTGTATAAGCACCTGGGTGTCATGGGGGGGGCCTTCACGAGGCGACGCTCTTGACCGCACCTTAATTGAGTTGCGGTCGCCGATCCCCCAACCGCCAGCATCATGTACTTGACGCGACGCGGAACGAAGTGCTGCTTAGCAGTCAATGGCCTGTGATGGTGAAGAGTGCACACCTAAGCACGGCTACATCCTCGTGTTGTAGCCGTGTTGTGTATCGTGGGGGCCTGGTCAACCACCTCCCACCTCATCACTATCGGACACAAACCTTTCACAACCGTGAGTGGACAGTCGGGATTACCGGGGGCGGGTCTCCATGAAGAAGAGGAAAGTAAAGCAAGACCCGCCCCCTGCGCCTGCTGTCCCCGGCTGCTTCGGCAGACGACACATATTACTACTCTACTACGTATAAGCACCTGCTTTGTAAGAAATACTTGAGGAGACTGCCAGTTGCGAAATCTCAAAACATAGTGTGGTACTCATCGGCATGCCGATAGAGGGAGAAAACAATACAACTACAAAGTGGGTCGTTTTTGTTGAGCGCTTACGCCCGCCACTAAACCCAGATTTACCTGTGTTCGTGTGGGCTACAGCACATTTACCCTCCTTTGATCTATCGCAACTGGCAGTCTCCTCAAGCATTTCCTACAAAGCAGGGGCTTATACAAAACGAAAAAGAACTGGAGGCGTACCTGGGTGTAGTAGTGGTGCACTGCGGCGGCCAAGTGGGCGCAGGGTTCCCACTGAGAGTCGCCCGCCACGCTGCGCGCCGTCAGCGCCTTCTCCGCCGCGCTCGCCAGGCAGCAGAGGGCGAGGATCCTGAGGTAGTCGGGCGATATCTCGTTCGGGATGCCCTCCAGAGGCAGCTCCGTGTTCGCGAGGCAGTCGAACGTGCCAGCTGCGGCTTCAAACCTGCGCTCGACCGAAGGATCGCTTGAGAACCGGCGGTGGCTGGCCTGCTTCGCTGTGAGCAAGGCCGCGTTGTAGAGGGTCTTCAGCCGCTCTGCTTCAACATTCGATTCGAACAAAGCATGCCGAGCCTTTTCTTCCGCGAGACAGTCCTGTGTTTGGGCTTTAGAGTGCAAGTTCACTTAGAGATCCGGGGGTTTTATAGTCTCCGGGTGACCATTGTCGTGAAGGTTCCTTAGTTAGTGTGTGTATCGTATCTTCTGCTTTAATCTGTTTCTTTTGTTAAGGGGTCTGTTTTTTGTGTTTCTTGTTTTGTGTTTCCGGCGAATATCGCGCAGTCAGTTGCCTGTGACGGCGTTCTTTTTTGATTGCTGTTAAATAGTCAAAAGGTAGCTTAGATTCGCTGCTGATCTGCTGCTTGGCTCTGTATGTAGACTGCAGTGATGACGGAGCTGGCGGTTGATAAAGTGGTGATGGTAGGGTGTCGCAGGGATCGGGAGGTTTGACGCCATGCGGGTGCTAAGGATGTCTCGCTTGGCGTAGTGCTGATGAAATAGGGGGTTGAGAAGGCGTTGATGTTATTCTGTTGAACTACCTGATGATGGCGATCTACTTTTTTTTTTTTTTTTTTCCAGGTACCAGGGAAAGCCTGCTACACGGGAGCCAAGCTTCACGTGTTCGGCGGTACTGCAGAGCCACGGGCCTACGGGTCAAGTGGCTACCGATTTCCCAAACTAAAGCAACAAGGCTTGGCGCACCTTGGGGCTTGGCGCTCGCGCTGAACACAAGCTCGTCGAGACGGTCAGCCGCAGGGCAGAGCGGACGGGGTTGTGGCACTGTGCTGCCTCCGACTCAAGCTTTGCAAGCTGTGGTTGACCGTCACGTTCCTGGACCAGGAGCGGCCTTTTTCTTTTTCTTCTTTTCTTTCTTTTTTTTTTCCTGTTGACAACTTGTGTCAGACTAGCCCACCCGGGGGGGGGTGTAGGCAGGACACTGCCTCTCATGCATGTTTGATGCTAGCATCAAGTCTTCTTCGCAGGAATGCAGAGTCGTATTTATCTGCTTGTTTTCCCTTTTTCCTTTCGTTGCCGACGACTTCTTGCTTTACCATGGAGGGAACACTCAAAAAATAAAAAAACGACGAAAGTCAACGATGATGAGGATGAGGTCGACCTGGTCATTTCATCGAGTTCTATTCTCTATTCCCGCCCGCTTTCGCGGTGCGGACTCCGGGCCGTTTCGGCTGATTCCGGGTCGGTGGCGGGGAATTTGTCAGACATTCCATTTCCTGATCATGCGCCGTGTTGTTCGCGGCCTGCCGCGATCGCTTCGAACTTAGTGTCTACCCCGTCGGGGATGCATGAGTCGCTTCCGTTCAAGTTAAGCAGGAGGAGGGAGGTCTACTCGAGAAGCAAACAACCGATCGACCCTCGCTCCGGCATGAAGCGCATTGTTCTCCATTTGTATCCCCTTTTTAGCGTTTTATTGGTAGGAAAAGAAACTTGTTTCTTTGAAGACTAATAATAATCCGAACGACAGGTTTGCCGTTCC
>JAPJBO010001201.1:0-60569 GCA_030068145.1 Diplonema papillatum | reverse complement strand
TGGACAAAACACGGGTGCCAGACAGAAACCGGATGCCGTTTTTCTTGGTCAAAAAGTTTTATTCACCGCAGCGCACGCCCTTATGGTACGCACCCTATATATTATAAAGGCGTTTTTCTCTGAGCCGTCGCATCTGTCGTGGTTGACTATGAGACTGCGATGTGGCGGGACGGCGAGCACAGACTCGTTGATCAACATTTTCGCAGGGTGCAGTCCACGTTGTCGACACAAATCACAGATCTTTTGAATCGTATTGCACTTCCGTTGTAGAGAGTCGTCAAGTTCCAGGGGCAGTACAGGACATCCCTCCCTTGGTGGCAAACACGGATGACAGCTTGATCTCACTAGCATTGTCTCCCTCGCTCACTGTACCCGTAGCAGCCTCAGGAAATGTCAATGTGCCATGTAATGTGTTTCCTCGATGAGTTGACAAGGCAGCCTGGTGAAGCTTGGCTTGGGATACACTTGCCCGGAAGATTCCGCGGAATCTGTTACACATTGGGCACTTAATAGCTGGTGCAGATTCTGTACCTTGATGAAGGCCGATTGGTGCGCCTCGGGGCAGCGGGTGAAGGTCTGAAGGTGTCCTCGTGACCGATGTCAGCTTTGTCAAACACCTCCTCAAATCTTCCTCAGCAATATAAGTGTTGGGCACTCGAGGAGGTCGGCTTTGTCGACAATGAGAGGACAGCTTGTATCCTCGCAGCTCCGCAGGTTGACAAGGTGCGGGGATGAATTTGCTCCACCATGTGCCTTCCAGAGTTCCATGACCCTGTTGCTGCCTTCTGCTTCTTCTTCCTTGCTCCCCATAGGACTGCTGATACCAAACTCCTGGACGTACGCAAGGAGGGATGCCTGCTCGGTTGCGGTATCCTCATTTAATAAAACTACGGGTTGTCTGCTGTACTGAGCGGTCCCAAGACGGGCTTTGATAGCCTCCAGAGCGTTCATACAGCGTTCACAGCGTTCTCTGTAGCTGTGGCCTGGTGCTGTTCTGAACACACTGAGAGCGCGTGCTTTAGAACCCTTCCACAGCACGACGAGACAGAGGCGAACCGACCAGTTTGTAACGTTGTGGTCAGTTCTTGTGCAAATTATCTTTTTAGAGAGACGAGACAGAGGCGAACCGACCAGTTTGTAACGTTGTGGTCAGTTCTTGTGCAAATTATCTTTTTAGAGTTAAAGTTCGTTTTTCTTGGATTATCTTTTTTTCCGGCAATTCTCAGAAATCTGTACGCACACGGGACCAGAAAAAAAAAACAGAGCACCCTTATAGAACATTCGCTAAAAAGGGTTCAGGCTCGGCACGTCTACAGCAGTTACCAAGACGGATGGTCTGATGAAGCGCCTTCATGGAATAAGATTTGTCAGCTGACTTACAAAATCGACTCGCGCAGTTTGGCTACGTGCCCGGAGTCTAAGCCAGCAGGCTTTGACCTCCTTCGGCTGCGCAACCGCGCCATTCAATCAAATGAAAGTCCAGCGCACACAACAGTCATTTCAGTGCAGCCGTCAACTCAAAAAGTACCAAGCGCAGCTTCAGGCAGACGTTGCACAGAAAGAGGACACGATCTGAAGCTGGCGTGACTCGTTGAGTGAGCCTGCCGGAAATATCACGAAAAGTGACGAGTGTCATGCAGAAAGGCTTTTCTTCAAGAGGAAAAGCGAAATATCCGGGGAAAGAAGAACACTGAGCAGGAAGTGGGAGACGACCTCGGCCTCAGTATTGCGAGTACGGAGAATCGCCCCGTCTTTGTGGATGTGCGCTTCACTCTCTCAGGGAAGGCGATGGGAGAAATTCGCAAGTTCCTGGAGGTCGTGGCTGCACAGGCCAAAAACGCAAAATTGGTCGAAGAAGATCTGACAGACAGTCTCGTTGAATACCTCAGCAGCAGCCCTGACATGCACGGCATCTTGATGCGGTTACCGCGAAGTACTGCGAGGAAGTTCTTCGCGCACTTTCTGAAATGGAACCCGTTGCGCCAAAAGGTCTCAAGAAGACAAGGACAAAGCTTCAAGAAGAGCTGAAGAGCAGAACAATAATACGAGTGCGGGGGAACGTTTCGTTTCCCAATTGACCCCAAACAAACTCGTCGTGGCTTTCGAGTTGAAGAAGTCAACTTACAAAAGAGAAAGAACGGGAGGGGTTTCACCGGGGTCTTTCTCTTTTTCATCACAATGTTCCCGTTCATTTGCAATGTGGTGCCAGCTGAGCTGTTCTCAGCCTTTGTTTCGATGGAAATTCGCGGAAACGGGATCATCGGTAGGAAACTGATCATCCAGGTCCACGTCCTGCAACGACTTCAAGGTCAATGTTTCGTCTATTCTGTCCGGAATAAACCTTTTGCCGACTATTCCCATTCTCACCAAGGGAGCCAGCGCCGCTTTAGAGGCCCAAAATGGACCGGAGTACACCGCAAAAGTCGCTGCATGCCCCGGTTGTTGTGGCAAACCAACCAGACAATATTCGCTTCCTACACCTTGTCACACCGCCCTGAGCGATGCGTTCGTGTGTACGTGCGATAGCATGGCTGACATACGCAACTGCGCTGCTGCGCTTGGCTATATTCGCTCTGCAAGATACTTGCGGGTTGCGACGGGGCTCTCCGTTGGCCGTCCCGCTGGCTGAGTGCGCGGTTCTTGCGGCAAACCAATTCGGGGTATTGGAGGACGGATACGCTATTCAGTTGTTGATTGCGAGAGACGTTGTGTCGCTGGCAGCCGGGAAGCAGACGACGCACGGTTGCGCGCCCTCGTAGATCCGAAGCACGAGCCTAGCCAGCATCGCCGTTTCATCTGGGAAGGGAGCGGCTTGGCTCTCAATTGGCAGTCCATTATTGCGCGCTCTCTCTCTCCCGTTTCCGCGAATTTCCATCGAAACAAACGCTGAGAACAGCTCAGCTGGCACACCACATTGCAAATGAACGGGAACATTGTGATGAAAAAGAGAAAGACCCCGTCCTGTTCTTTCTCTTTTGTAAGCTGACTCCTTCAACTCGAAAGCCAGGACGAGTTTGTTTGGGGTCACGGCCAGAAGCCATCCGGACGCGCCAGCAAACTACATTCGGGGACCTGGGGGGGGAGCAAGGAGTATTATAATCTTCGTGACTTGACATAATCTAGACAGAAATAACTAATCTTCGTGACTTGACATATTCTACTTAGTGATGGCAAAACGAAGAGGGGCGCTTTGCAAAAGATTTCTTCATTGCAACGATGTGCCTGGCAGTTGGGCTAGGATGGGGGCCCCGTCCGGCCAGTGATGGCAAAAGATTCCTTCATTGCAACGATGTGCCTGGCAGTTGGGGCCAGGGCGAGACGAAGCCGACGCAAGCGGAAGGGAGAAACCGAAGAAAAAAAAAGAAAAAACTACAAGAAACAGTCTAGCGTCTGCTGGTGGCAGCTGTTGCCAAGGACAAATCCATCTTCCCCGGCTACGATCCTTTGAGCAACGACGGCTCCGTGTTTCTTCCCTGGTTTGCGGGCATCCAAGGTAGCCAGCTTTTTTGCGACTGTTGAAGGATCTCGTCCTCGACGCGGTGACCTGAGTTGCGGGACATATATCGCGTGGGGCTCCAACGGTCACTTGCCACGGACAGCGTCCACCACTCGGAACTCCAACCCACGGACACGCGGACAAAAGCGGCAGCAACATGTCGGCAAAAGCCCCCAAAGCAGCTATTCGCGTTGCTAAGACAACATCGCCAGCAACATCATCGGTGGCAATACCTCGCTCCATTCTATCTTCGTACGCGCGGAGTCATTTCATAATTGTGGCCGGAATCACCATCATGGTGAGGAAAGCAAAACCGCTAAAAAGGGGGGTGAACCTGCCACAGCATCTTGAGGCAAACCCGAAGGAAGAACCCAGCAGCCGCCACACATCCATGATGTGTAACCATGGCGGCTACCAAGAAGCTCAGCTTCAAAAGCTCATGAACAAGTCAGGGTACAAGCTCGCCACGACACCAAAAAGCCCAAGGAAGCAGATGTGATGCGCTTCAGCTGAAAAGCACTACAGTCGGTCCAACGAAGCAAAACTTGACGTTGGCGGCACAGTGCCCACTAAGGTGGCAGGATCCGGTGGATATTATGATGTGCTGGAGTGCAAACTGCCGATGCAGCCGCCCGCGCCATTGAAGTAGGAAGCCTGGAAAGTGGCGGCACTATTGCCGGAAACAGCGCAGGTGGCACCGAGTCTCTTCAGGCGGGCGATGAAGGCCCACGGAGTGTGGAAAGAGGGCGCGCCTGAGACGCGCTTTCCCCCCGGGATCGAAAGCAGTGGAGCCCAGGTGTCCAGGAAGCGCGCGCCAAGCCCTGAGGTAGCTTAGCTCGCGAGGAAGTCGCGCTCCGGCAGATGGTGAAGAAAGTATTAGCAAAAGGGGAAGACAACGGCATCTGAGAACAGACTCATCTGCTTCGCAACCTCGAGAACGGAAGAGAGTGAAACTGACTCAATCTGACAGTGTGACCTAGGAACAACAGGACAGACAAATCCTCTCTTCAAGCATTCGACAGACAGCGTCTCGTGTGAGGTAGGAAAATGTGTAAAAATGAAATAGTTTGCCGTTGGGCGATATTGAAACACGGCTTGGTGCTTTTGCTCAGCGCCCCACCGATCGGATGGACGTGCATCCCGGACGGGGCATGTCCGTGAATGCGCGGACGCAACGACGAGCGAGTCTTGCGTGAGGTGGAAAAAAATGTCGAAGAATGGCTTTGGTCGCCGTTTGGCGATATTGAAGCACGGCCTGGCGCTTTTGCTTAGTACCCCCATCGATCGGGCGTGGATCCCGGGCGGGAGGGGCACGTCCGCGAAAGCGCGGATGCGACGACGAGCGAGCGGTGTGCGAAACCAGCATGCCCACCCAGGAACCACAGGACAGCAAGAAGCCGAAGCCGCAGCGGCGGACAGCCCGCGGCTTCCAGCGGGCGAAGGCTAAGGTCGGATTGGAGAGGAACCGGGGAAACACGGCTGAGAGGAGAACCTCTGCGGGTTTGCAGTCCCTAGTCAAGCCTTGCGTTCTGCATGAAGACCAGACGTGATTCGAGTTTCGTTGTTGTGGCCCATTAATCACGGAGTGGAGCATGCTTGATTCGTACTTCTTCGTCGCGGATTGCTGTTGCTGAGAAGAGAAGAGAACAGGTTTGCTGCCCGCTTTTCATCGTAGCTAGCTTGTTTGCCTCCGGAGGGGGCCCGGCCCGTGTTACGGCGCCAAGGTTAAAACACACCTCGATTCTCTCTTCCAACGTCTGGCTGGGACCTTCGCTGGCGGTCCCCCCGAGGAAAACGGCCGACGCCCGCGTATCTTCGATCATCTTGATTTGCTGCGGCACCAAGCCAAAGTTGATGGACCCATCGCCGTTGTAAGGAGTGATGGGTGGGCACACCAGGCCCTTCATCCGCATCCTCAACGCTGCGCTGGCCTTCATCATTTTGATTCCTTTGTTTATTTTGGAGATCCCGTTGTCTCTGTATTATTCTGATTCAGCAAGAAAGTGCAAACACCCTCGAAACCGCTCCTACAAAGCAGGTTCTGACCAGTGTTCGCGCTAAGGAAAAAGCGGCTGATTTCGGCCGGGAATATCGTATCCACGGGTGCTCGCTGGAAGAGAAAAGAAAACGGAGAAGAAGTAAAACTTGACAGAGAATCCAACACTAGGCGAGCGTGCTTTTTATTTTCCGCAGGTGGGGGTGAATGGGGAGGACGCCTGGAGGCTGTTGTCACAGTGTTTTCCCCATCAGTTCACCTGCACAAGTCTTCCAGCGAGGAGCCACACATTCCCAAAAGTACTTTAGTCAGGGGCTTGTATATGAATAGCAAACTTGAGCCGTCTCCCAAGTTTACTGTTTTTGTTTGTGCGATTTGACCTGTGCGCGTTCAGGTTAAACCGCTGCCAACGTTCCTTTTTAGCTGTAACAAGTATGCTCACTAAGGTGGTTACTGGTTATCGCAAAAAAAACTTGGGCGGGCGGGAGGGAAAAAAATATAGAGCAATTTACCTTATGGCCAGCAGGAACAATTGAAATTCCCTAGCAGCCAGCAAAAACAAATTTAATTCCCTTCGAGCCAGCAAAACAAATTTAATTCCCTTCGAGCCATCAGAACAAATTTCATTCCCTTATAGCCAGCAACAGCACTTTTTTTTTGGAATTTTCACATTTTCCGGATGTAGGCCTATTTTGGCCATTTTTTGCCATTTGGCCGATTTGCCAATAGTTTGGCCTATTTTGGCCTCTGTTGCCGGGTTTAGACTTTGGCCATTGCCTCCAGATTTTGCTCATAATTTGCAAAGTGCATTTCCCTGACAACATTGAAGAAAACAATTTCCGACATTGCCGTTGACAGGCACTGGTCCCCTACAGCACTGATCACTCCCCAGGAGCAATCAGTATTCTTACTTCATCAATTCCAGCACCATAATCAAACTCACTGTACATCAATTCCAGCACCATAATCAAACTCACTGTATAATCAAGGCGCTTCCTTTTGATTCAGAAAGGATTCATGTCCGCGCGAACCCCCTACGGCACTGTAAAATGTAGGGGGGCCCTACTCCTATTGCATGTTCGCGTGTTTCACAATAACCCGGTCGGTTCCTCCATATGTACAGGCTTGCTTTTGCACGCATGTGTATCCTTTTTCAGGGTGTGCTTATCCCTTCCATCCCTTTGCTTAGTTCGTGAGCCATGATTGTTTCGTCAAAGGCATGCATCCTGGCAGGTATCCCCTTTTTTTTGGGAGGACAAAGCGGGAAGGGGGGGGTTAATATTGCATCATCCTGCGTAAAGTCATCTGCTCTACGATCAACAGAATTCGCTCTCTAAGTACGGAGTCAAGTCTCGTCTGTATACGCGATGCGGTTTACCGAAGCCATCGAGCGCCACGGCCAGGGATGGATACGTTTACTCGCTGATCGATGCTACGGCAGTACAGCAAACCCACTATGCAGCCTGAGTTCAGCCCCGCGCACCTAGCGCTCACAAGGCAACCCATGATCACTTCGGTGTGAGGGATCAGTCCTGACCGAGCCTAATGCCTGCCGGGCGCCTGCTCCGTTGCGGTGTTTGCTTTCTGACCAATGCGTTCCACGTCTGAAGGGTCCTTGCGTTAAGTTCGCGCCTTCTGTGGGTATACAGACTTGATCACGACTTTTGGAAACGAAGCTTACTCTTGAGATCTGGTGTGGAGGGCCATCGTTACCTGACAAAACCCACTCATGCAGCCTGAGTTCAGCCCCGCGCATCTAGCGCTCACAAGGCAACCCGTGATCACTTCGGTGTGAGGGATCAGTCCTGACCGAGCCTAATGCCTGCCGGGCGCCTGCTCCGTTGCGGTGTTTTGAAAACTAGGTAACTTTGTGCTCAGCGGTCCTACGAATCATGTTCCACGTCCTGTGATTCGTACTTTCAAACTTAATGCCATGAATCATGTTCTACCTCCTGTGATTCGTGTGACTTTTAGCAATCTTGTCATTTCGCCCCCACTCCTTCCTACAGCAGGACAGGTCCTGCTCTGTGGGCAACCAATGTTTTCTCACCCAGGCTGGTAGAACTGGTCATCCTGTCCAGGCGTCCAGACTGGTGGGACTGGTGTGGTCAAGCTGTCCAGGCTGGTGGACTGTTCTGGTCAAGTGCTATAAGGGAATTAAAATTTGTTTTGCTGCTGGCTATAAGGGAATTAAATTTGTTTTGCTGGCTGTAAGGGAATGCAATTGTTTTTGCTGGCTGTTCGGGAATTAAATTTGTTTTGCTGGCTCGGAAGGAAATAAATTTGTTTTTGCTGGCTGTTAGGGAGTTGAATTTGTGTTGATAGCTCGAAGGGAAATACCCCAAAAAAATATGATAATTTTCTGAACAGGCAGTTCTTTTTTTGGGTGTTGGCCAGGGTCAGTCAGGGCACCATGCCACTGAAGAAGCGGGCGAGATTCGATGGCACACTCGCTGGCTTTTTAGCTCCAAATGCAGAACCTGCTGGGCATGCTCCTGTGCGCCCAGGAAGGAGAAGTGTCAGCAGCTCAAGTCGAAAGCGCAACATCATCCAATATTCGGGTTATCGCACCTACGACTGCCACTCTAGCCGACTTCATGAAACAACAACTCGCTCCCAGAGGATTCACATACCAATCGACGCATGCAGGAACTATGTGCGGGAATTATGCAACATCACAGAGAAGTCTAGATTACGTAGACCTCTGTCTCCGTGGTGTCTTGTATTGACCGGAGCAGGTGCTGGCACCAGGAAACTAGTTCGGGGCTAACGTTCTCAGTTGGAACACAAACAGACCCTGTTGTCCCAACGCCCTTACCCGATCTTCTTGCCACAGCGCGTTCTGACTGCCAAGTTGGCACCTGGCTGGGCGAGCATGACGCAGCAGTGTCCAACGCGAGACGAGAAGCGTCGGAAACTTCTACCAAAAGGCAACATTCCAACTGCCCAAGTTTCACCCACTGCACTCCCAACTTTCCCGCCAAATCTCTCAGACCCATATAAGTCCCTGACTTTAGTACTGACAAAAAAAAAATTCTTGAAACCCTGACCGGCTGATAATCAGCCGGCTGATTTTTGGAAGGTCTGCCGATCAGAAGGGGTTTACGACAACTTTTTGCCGGTGCATCAAGCTGATTCCGCTCCATGGGCGGCATAGCCAAAGCTTACACTGTCGAAAACCGGCCGATTTTGTGCGAGTCTGACGGTAAAAAAAGGGCTCGAAATTTAATCAGCCAAGCCGGCTGATCGCGCGCAAGGTGACGAAGATCGCGAAAAAAGGTGGTGCGGAGGCCAACGAAGCCTGCCCCGCGAGTGCCGTCACCAAAAACGAGCACTCCAGCACCCGCGACCACGTCGCGTTCACCTGTGATCAAGCAACAAACCGAGCCGCTCGGAAAGGGGCGGAAGCGTGCCCTGCAGGGGACCCCACAACCGACGACGGGACGAGCAGACGGGGGCCGAAGCGCCCGGGAAAGGAAGCAGCGGCGCGGCAACGCACGCGAACGGCGCTCGACGTCGCCAGCTCCAGCACGCCGACAAATCCTTCGAAGCTGTCCCCGCCCACACCGTCATCATCACCGTCGCCCGAGACGTCATCAACGGGGAATATTATTCCATACAAACATCCTTACCTCGCACGCCAGCCGGCGAGCTCAGAAACGCGCCTGAGCGGGTGTGCCACGAGCACCAAAAGGTGAAGTGCGACGTCTGCAAGCGCCGGGGCAAGTCGGTGGCGTGGTGCTGTAAGGCCCACCACAAGGAAGACGACGGCCTTGCGGTGAAGTTCTGCGCGCAGCACCGCCTGACGCAATGCGCGACGTGCAAGACGGTAGCGGAGTGCTGCCGCAACGGACACCACCGGTGCCTTGATCATGGCATGCCGACGTGTGCGCACTGCAGCCGGCTCGCGGACTTGCGGAGTCGAAGGCCCAAACTGTGCTGTCATAAGGGGCACCACCGGGCGGCCGTGGCGAGAGGGGAAGAAGCAGCATCGAAGAAGAGGAAAGCGGAGCTGGAGGGCCCCGCGCCAGCGCCGAGACATCCCAGGAGGGGGCGGAAGCGTGCGCTGCAGGGGACCCCACAACCGACCACCCCAGCCGACGGGGGCCGAAGCGCCCGGGCAAGGAAGCAGCGGCGCGGCAACGCACGCGACGAAATATCCTTCGAAGCTGACCTCCCCGCCCTCAAGACGTCATCAACGGGGAATATCATCTCCATACAAACAACCGTACCTCGCACGCCAGCCGGCGAGCTCAGAAACGCGCCTCCCAGGAGGGGGCGGAAGCGACCCCTGCAGGAGTCCCGACCGGGAAGACACGAAGAACAAAGCGATCGCGGCAGGCCGCTATCAACTCGATGCTAGACCAGCGAATGGAATGCATGCGACCTGGAAACAGAGAACGGCCCGGAAAGCCCGCACCGCGGATGCGAGCGGGAACAAAACTTGAGCTGGGAAAGACCAGTTTGACCTCATCCTCATCATCGTTGACTCTCCCAACGGACGAAGTTAAAATAACCCTAACCCGTGAACAGTGCTTGCTTGCCTTCATGGAACTTGCACTTTACAGCTCTCAATGCTGCCCAGCGATCGCCCGAACCCCCGAACGACGCAAAGCCAGGAAAAAAGAGGCCTCCTCTCTCGCCGGGACGGCGGACAGCGAGTGACACCAGCGGGAAAGCGCGCTGCACAGGCGCCACCTGCCGCAACAAAAGTGGGAGGCGACAGCGGGCAGTCCAGGCCGCCGACGACGCCAGCAACCGGCGTACGACGAGCGCTGAAGAGAACTCTCAGCAGCCCGAAGGGAAGCCCGCACACCGGCCGCAAGCGGAAGAAAACGAAAGCGACGACCGGGCGGGCAGCAAGAGGCCGCCGACGACGCCAGCAAGCGACGTAAAGGGGGTCGAATAATAACACCTGCGTTATTATTCGATTTGTCGAATACTAACAAAGGTTTCGGGCCGAACAGTAGCAGGATCAAAGAGTGATAGTGTTTTTAGACAACCAGACGTGTGTCAATAACTGTTACTATTCGACCCCCCCTTTACGACCAGCGCTGAAGGGGAGAACTCCCAGCAGCTCGAAGGGAAGCCGCTCACCGGCCGCAAGCGGAAGAAAACGAAAGCGACGACGCCCGATACCGGGATGCACCGAAGGAAGAAGAAGGCACCGAAGGCTAGCAGCTCACAGAAGAGACCGACCTCCTCAGGCACACCGATGCCCTCTCTCGAAAGTGAAAGCCGAGCATGCTCGATGTTGAGCTCGCCGACACAGTCGGAATCACAAGAAGACCTAGCCCCGCTAACTCCAAATGTACTAGATCTTGACGATGCAGCGGCAGGTGACGACGTCATAAAGTAAGCTGACCTACGAGAAAGTGCTTGCTAATCCATATGTACTCAAAAGAACTCAATGCTGCCCAGTGCTCGCTTGCCTTCATGGCACCTGCCCAGGCGTTGGTGTAGTGGCTCCCTCCTCCCTGGTGCACCCCAGAGCCCAACAGCAGCCACTGGAGTACCATATAACCCAGGAGGGACCTGCCACCTGCATTGAAAAATTGTCTGTACCCAGCTTTGAGAGAGAGAGAACACACAAAAAACGGATCTGGCGCTTCCTTTGTTTGTGCGCACTTCCTTCAAACCTGTTTTGTTCATCTAACGGGAGTGAGGATAGTACGCTGCCATCGATCTGTTTTTGTTCTTGACAAATTGCATTTGTCAGACACTAAAACAAGTCAAAGGGTGTGGGCCTCCACCGTCAGGTGGGCCAGGCTAGTTTCGGGGTGGCTCCCTGGGACAGGGGCGGGGTTGTCACGCCTTAGCAGTCCCAGGGCCTCTTCCCTCCCACCTATATGTGTTCTCGCTGTCATCGCTACCGCGCTGACAATTCCGAAAGAGAGAGACTAGTTGGAGTTCATTAACCGTCTCTCCGGGGAGTATCCGTTCGTTCCACTACTGTCCCGTACTACTACGGCGGACGTAAGTCGCTACGTCGTGGGCGCGGTGCGAGCCGGGGCGGGTGCTTACTTCCACGGAGGCTGGAGGGGGAGAAAAACGACACAACAACAACAACAAAAAAAAACGGATATGGCACTTCTTTTGTTTGTGCGCGCTTTCTTCAACCTGTTCATCTAACGGGAGTGGGGATAGCACGCTGTCATCGATCGGTTTTTGTTCTCGAACAATTGCGTGTGCTAGACACACAAACAAACGGAGGCTCGCTTGCGGTGTCGTGCGGGTTTGCGGCTCGCATTGCATGAGCGGTCTTGTCCTTTGGCAGAGTGAACCGATGCATCTCGTCTACAATATGCCGGCGTTTCGCGAAGTGACTCCGAAAGGGTCACTCTCAGCCTTGTGACTTGCGACGGGACGGGGCGGCCCTTCTTGAGTATTTCGTACAAAAGAAATGCGTAGTTTTGTTTTATTCTTTTACTTGTTAGTTGTCGACAACTTGTTTTTGTGTTGAGGTGTCATTCAGATGTAAATCTAAAGCCGCCCACGTCAAATTTTGTTAAGCATTGAGTTCTTTTAAGTACATGAACCACGTGGATTAACATGCACTGCATTGTTAAGCAGCGGCTGCCAAAACTTGCCGTGACACCTATGATCAAAAAGTATTTCGTACAAAAGAAAAGCAGGCCCTGCTTAATAGGCAGCGTACTCGAAAAAGAAACTGAAATAAAAAACAGAGGTTCGTGTGTGTAAATGTAAATGATTCTCTCGAGTCGTCGCTGCGGACACGAACGCGCCTTGCTTGGTCAGGTCAGCTGGTCAGTTTTGTTTCAAGTCTCCAGCAGTTTTTTGATGTGTGCACGCGTGAAGGTGCATTGCAAGACACGAAGACAAACGCCTTGGCGAGCGCCGAAGGAACAGCCATCAACCGCGGAGAAACCAAATAGCAGGCGGTGGCGACAGGTTCCCGGCGACTTCCAACGGCGCCTGCCTTTTGAAGAAGAGGCCACCCGTGCTATTTGTTCAGACGGGGGGATTGCAAGAACGTGCTTGGAATGGGTATGTGCTCAACACCCATGCTATTTGTTCAGACGGGGGGATTGCAAGAACGTGCTTGGAATGGGTATGTACTCAAGGCCCATGCTATTTGTTCAGACGGGGGGATTGCAAGAACGTGCTTGGAATGGGTATGTGCTCAATGCCCTCATGCTATTTGTTCAGACGGGGGGGCACAATCGGGAAGGTGTGACTGACATGCTTTGATCCTGTTGGTTCGGGCTAGTTCAGGAGTGCTACCTTTTTACCGGAATATTACTAGTCGTAGAAGCCAGCTCCGCCCGCATCATTCTCCGGGTGGTGGTCGTGCTCATCTAAGCCATGCGTCTTGCTCCTATTCCCTCAGTAAACTGCAAAACTGCAACGCTATACTCTTTCGACCCATGCGTCTCACGCTCGATACTTGTTTTGGTTGCTGCTGCAGATGATGAGGGTCGTTTCCAAGTGACGGTTCGGGCAATCAAGCGTTTGGACGTGTGCGCACGTGCGAGTTGATGTACTCGAAGGAAGACAAGGCCGTGGCGGCCGCGCCAGTGGAGACGGGCGGTGTCAATGGCGGAGCGCTGAAGGAAAACCTATCCAGTGGAGAAGACGATAGTGACAGATGCCCGGCCTACAACGGCACCACGGGGGGGCCCGCCGCCGGACTTTAACGCTTTCGACCCATGCGTCTCATACTCGATGCTCGTCTCGGATGATGCGCGGCAGGTGTCGCGTCGTGCAAAATGCATAAGGGTCGCTTCCAAGTGACGGTTCGATTCGGCAAGCAAGCGTTTAGACTCGTGCGCACGAGCGAGCTGCGCCAAGATGTATTCGAAGGAAGACAAGGCCGTGGCAGCCCCGCCAGCCGCGGCGGGCGGCGTCAAGGGCGGAGCGCAGAACGACTGGCTGCGGGAGAAAGAGGCGCGGGCGGAGAAGACGGACGACGACGCGTCCGCGGTTCAGCCGGGACCGAAGGTCCCCGTTGGCAGCGGTCAACCTCTTCAGACGGGGGCCACCCGCCGCCGGACTTTAACTACGCTACTCTTTCGACCCATGCGTCTCATGCTCGATGCTCGTCTCGGATGATGCACAGCAAGTGTCGCGTCGGGCAAATGCATAAGGGTTGCTTCCAAGTGACGGTTCGATTCGGCAAGCAAGCTTTTAGACTCGTGCGCACGAGCGAGCATGTATTCGAAGGAAGACAGGGCCGTAGCGGCCCCGCCAGCGGCGGCGGGCGGCGTCAAGGGCGAGGCGCAGAACGACTGGCTGCGGGAGAAAGAGGCGCGGGCGGAGAAGACGGACGACGACGCGTCCGCGGTTCAGCCGGGACCGAAGGTCCCCGTTGGCAGCGGTCAACCTCTTCAGACGGGGGCCACCCGCCGCCGGGCTTTAACTACTACGCTACTCTTTCGACCCATGCGTCTCATGCTCGATGCTCGTCTCGGATGATGCACAGCAAGTGTCGCGTCGTGCAAATGCATAAGGGTCGTTTCCAAGTGACGGTTCGATTCGGCAAGCAAGCGTTTAGACTCGTGCGCACGAGCAAGCTGCGCCAAGATGTATTCGAAGGAAGACAAAGCCGTGGCGGCCCCGCCAGCGGCGGCGGGCGGCGTCAAGGGCGAGGCGCAGAACGACTGGCTGCGGGAGAAAGAGGCGCGGGCGGAGAAGACGGACGACGACGCGTCCATGGCTGTGCGCACCGCCGTGTTCAGCCGGGACCGAAGGTCCCCGTTGGCAGCAATTAGCTGCGCAATGGTGTCTCCCCGGGCCTGGTGCTGCCTTTTCAGCTCAGCCGCCTCGGCGGCGTCGCCCGCAAGGGCGTGCAGCCGCTGCTTCAACCGGCCCGCCGAGTCCAGCAGGGCCCTCTGCTCCGTTTCGAACGCCGCGCGCGCGGCCAGCAGCTCGGCCGTTTTTTCGGCCAGTTCCGAGTCTTTTGCCTGCGCCGCGTCGGCGGCTTCTGCGTACAGGTCCTTCCACCGGGTTCTTTCTAGCAGGACCTTGGCCAGCTCGTCGTCTTTGGCGCCGGCCTGCGCCTGGAGCCTGGCGCAGTACACGACCAGTCGGTCGTTCTCGAGCAGCAAGTCCCGGTACTTCTTCCGCAGGCAATCCTCGCTGCCCTCGCCCGGCGCCAGGGTTCGGTTCGAACCGCCGGGGTGTACCGTATCGCCGCTCGTTACGAAGCTGCCGGCAGCTGTGGTTGGGGGGTCGGTTGTTAATGATGCTGGTTTTTTTGTGAAATCAGGGAAGGGAAGAGATGTGAAAACGGGTTTTTGCCTAGAGGCTTTTCGTGTTATTTTGCAAATGCTTTGAGCTATCTTCGTGTCTGTGCTTTCAGTCGTCTTCTTAACCATGGTTAAGTGCGCAAATGGTGTCAGCCGAAGCTGGTAAAGCTTCGGCGCCGCCCACGTTATGTTTGTTTAGCATTGAGTTCTTTTAAGTACATGAACCACATGGATTAGCATGCACTGCCTTGAAAGTCAGGTTATCGGATGACGTCGTCACCTGCCATTGCGTCGTCAAGGTCGAGCATTTGTGGAGCTAGCGGGGTTTGGCTTTCTTGCGATTCCAGAGACTGAGTCGGCGAGTACGAGGGCGGGCACGTGTGTCCGTTTTTCACTTTCGAGGGCATTGGTGTGCCCGTGGTCCCCGGTCGTTTCTGAGAGCTGCTTGCCCTCGGTACCTTCTTCTTCCTTCGATGCACCCCTGAGTCGGGGGTGGTCGCCTTCGTCTTCTTCCGCTTGCGGCCGGCGATCGGGCCTTCCTTCGGGGTGCCGAGCACCCTCTTCTTCAGCGCTGGTCGTTCGCTGGTTCCTGGCGTTGGTGGCGGCCTCTTGGTCGCCCGTCCGGTCGTCGCCGTCTCCTTTTTAGTTGCCGCGAGCGGCGCTCGCGCCGCTCGCGCCGCTCGCTTTCCTACTGGCGTTTCCCGCTGTACACCCACCTGGGTGGGTGAGGAGGGCCTCTTCTTCTTGTTGCGTCCGGGGGTTGACTCGACGTTCGGCTTGTTGGACTGGTGGTGGCCGCGGCTGCAACATGCCGCCGGTCGCCTCTGCGTCAGCGTAGGGAGCCTTTTGCACTCTTGGCAGGTTCCTCTGCCATGCGTGCGGCAGGCATGATGCCCGCTGCGGCAACACGCCGCCGCCGTCTTGCACTCGCCGCACTTCGTCGTGCTGTGCTCTGTGCACACCGCGATCGGCTGCCCATCGTTCGCGTGGTGATGGTGCCGGCAGCACATCTCTACCGTGGGAACGTCCCTTCGGACGAGTGCTCTGCACGCCTCACACTTCCCTTTGTGATGGGTCGCGCACGTGACGAGTGCCTTCTCTATACCGACACCCGGCATATGCACGGGGTCTGGGTGTAGTTGTGGTGGGGCAGGCAGGGCCCACCTCGCCGCTCTCCCGATCGTCCAGTCAGGGTACGTCGGGCACTGCGTCCCTACATCGCTTCCTTTTACTTGTTCCTCAAGTATCGTCCCCGTGTGTGCCTCGCGAAAGCGTGGCCTGGGCCGTATACCCGATATCCCCGTGATGCCCATGAACGACAGCGACGTCGTCGGGCACACCCTCTCTCCTCTCATGCAGCTTCCCAGCCCTTGCTGTGCCGCCAGCTTGTCCAACGCGCTCATCATGCAGCGCAGGACGTTTCCCCGTTCTCTCACCCCCTTCGGCGCATTCCCGTGCAGCGGCATGCTGAGGCCCGAGAAGAGTTCAAAGTCGATCGCAAGCTCCAGCATTGACGCCTGCCCGTTCTCGGTCCATTGCATGTCCGACAGCCACGCTACCAACGCATAAAACGTCGGTAGTCCCCAGGTCTTGTTCCGCTCCCACGTCCATGCCGGGGCAATCCGCGCGAAGGGGTGGTCAAATTTCTCGGCAGGCATCGCATTCGCTCTCGACCAGGGGGTCGTGGGGTTCCTGGCCACCCAGCCACGTGCTTCGAGCCCAGCCCGTTCCGCAAGGATTTCAGCCATCATCTCCTGGAGCCGCCTCGAGAATTGGGCATTCTCGGGTACTACCACACCGTGTTCCAGCGTGCATCTGGGCCAGTCGGCCCGGTTGGCTGCCATCAGCTCGGCATGTGCCTCTCGTCGCCGTACGTGCGAGTACGCTCCGCAGTCCCAGAATACGTGTTTCTCGTCCTCGGTGTCGCCGCTTCCACAGTGCTTGCAGCTGGGCGCCTGCGGCTCAGCTCCGGCCTGCCTCATCCGCGACGTGTACTCAGCCGTGTTCACCCCCCCCGCCAACGCTACACGTATAAGCCTCGCGGTGTGCGCGGGACATTCACGCATCCTCCAGAAGGAGTTCGTCCGCTCCAGGTCGGCTCTCTGTATGCCCTCAAATCCCGGCCGCCTCGCCACCAGTCGGGACCACGTCTTCGCCCTCAAGTCCGCCCTAACTTCATGTCCCCTCTTCGAAGGTGCCGAGGTTAACGGGTCATATGTTGCTCCATTCCTCAGCGTGCGAGACAGGGGCCCGGGTCCCCATACGTGTCCACACTCCTCCATGCTCCTCATCGCCAGTCCAACTGGCCCCAGGGGTAGGTCCCCCTCGGCGTATCTTCCCCGGATGCTCTCCATCAGAGGCAGCAGTCGTGGCAACCTCTCGCACGCCGCGTAAAACGCTGTCGTCACCCTATATGCTAGGCATGTACCGGGATCCGTCAGGTGGCCCTTCTCCTGAAAGTTTAGGACCATCTCCCTCGCGCGCTTCGGGTTGGATCCACCCCAGATCAGTCCCATCACCGACGTCGTCAGCCGTTTCATCGCCACCTTCGATACCGGCGCGAAAGAGCAGCCTGACAGCGCCGCCGGTAGCACATTCGACTGCACAATCCGGACCCGCTTTTCGTACCGGAACGGCGCATGGCGGAGGCCTTCCGCCAGGGCAGCCGCCTTCTCCACCCTCTCCGAGTCGGACCTTTCCGTCCTATTCTTCGCCGTCGAGACTAGGACCCCGAGGCACTTGACGGATTTGCTAAACCGCAGCAGCGCATCCACGCTGCGGAGTTTGAGAGTCGACTGATGCCTACGTCTCGTCGAGAACGCGACCGTCTTCTGGAGGTTTAGCTCCATCCCGGTGAGTGTGCAGAACTCGTCTACTACGTCCACTCCCTTTTGCAGGGCGGCCTCCGACAGCCTGGACAGCAGTGTGGCGTCGTCCGCGTATGACTTTGGACTCACACCCTCCGCTTCTTTCTTGACCGCTTTCATCACTACCGACAGCAGGGCATTGATGAGTATGACGGATACAGGGCACCCTTGAAGGATACCGTTGGTCACACTGAACTCCCTGCCCACCCCTAATGGTAGCTTGAAGCGTCTCGCGAGCAGTCTGTAGATAGCCCTCAGCGGCTTGAGAACCCGATTGTGCAATCCTAAGTCCTCGGCTAAGCGCAGTACTATCTCTCGCGGGACCATGTCGAAGCATTTCCGGAAGTCCAGCGCCACACCGTAGAGCGGCTCCCCGTCCAACAAGGCGTCCTCCATCTCGAGCCCAATTTCCATCAAGACGTCCTCGATCCGGTGACCCGGTCGAAAGCCTTTCTGTCCTTCTTCGATCCATTCCTCTTGCCACAGAACTATGTCCGCCAGCCTGCGGCAGGCCCATAAGCGGTACACGGCGGATGTGACGGTTATCGGTCTTGTGTGCAGCGGGTCTTGACTCTCATCCTTCGGCACCATCGACACCAGCGCAGTTGTCATGCTTGCCGGCCAGTCTCCAGTTGCTTCGACCAGGTTCATGACGTCTGCAAGTGCATTCAGCAGGGGGAGCGGCAACTCCCGCAGTTCAGCCATACGCCAGCCATCCACCCCTGACGCGCTTTTCTTCGGCTTCTTCCTCAGCAGAATTCGCAGCTCCTCCCCCGTGATTGTTCCGGCTTCCATCATATGTGGGCCGATGTGATCCCGGAACCGATCCCGAAACGGCTCGTACTCCGGCTCTGGCCCGTCCTTGTACTTACGCAGGATAGGGTCCCACGCAGTGTTCAGCACCTCGTCCATCTCGTCAACATTTGCAGTCACTCCCGCCCCCTTTCGCAACACCCCCGACGGCTCAGCGCGTCCGGCGCAGATGGTTGTCAGACATCGTCTGCTCGCATCGGCCCTCTCGTTCAGCTTGTCTCGGTATTTCGTAAACCTGGCCGCCGATCCTTCCTTTCCGAGCCTGCTCGTCTCTTCCCGCAATGCCGTGAGAAGCTGCTTCGCCTCCTCATGATCCGGGAATCCTTCTGTCCCTTGGCCATCTTTCATGCACGCCTGTGCCAGCCGCCTGCTGTTCTGCCAGCAACGGGATACCTCATGCGGAACTGCCTCCGGCCCGCGCCGTTGCGCAAGGTAGCTGCAGATGCGTTCCATCCTGTGGATGGCCTTCCGGAGCCGTAGCTGTCTGCTGTTCGCCGCCCCCGACCCGTCGCTCGCAGTGCTTGCCGTGATGCAGACTCTTTTAGGTGACGTCTTTATCCCCCGGCCGGTACTTCTTCCCCTTTCTTCCGCAGGGATTCCGAAGGCATCCTGCAAGTACTGCTCACTGACTCGTGACCACTCGAGCCAGGCCTCTTCCACTCGCTGTGCTGCCAGCCGTTCTGCGAAATCGGAGTTGGCCAGTCTCTGTACGGCTTCCCTGTAAGCTTCTGTGTCCGAGAGGCCCCACTTGGGTCCCCCCTCCGTAGAGATTTCCCGCGGTACTTTAAATCGCCACACGATTTGGCGCAGCGCCGCAATGTCCAGGGTCATTGTCACGAGCCGGTGTCCCGGCACGTTCACCGCGGTGGTGACGCATTGGCGGAAAGCTCCCGTCGTTATTCGGTTGAGGAGTATGCGGTCGATCCTCGTGCCCGATGTCCGGGCGTTGGTAAAGGTCGGTGGTGGTGGTGTGTCACCGGTACGCGCATGGTGCAGTTCCGCTGCGTCGGACCATCCATTCCTTAGTGCCTTCCGCAGTACAGGGGACCGGTCTTCTTCCGTGTTCAGGTCACCCATCACCATTATGGGGACGTCACCGAGGCTATCCGCCGCTGCGAAGAGGATCTTCTCCAGCATGTCCTCACGCTCCTCGCTCTCCGCCCTCCCGTTTCCGGAAGGGCAGTAGACATTGAACACGTGCACGAACGTGTTGCCGGCCCCTGTTGCTACTACCGTATGGCTCACTCGGTCCGGGGACCGTACTGCTGCGTGCGCGAGCGCCGTCATCGTATCGTACGCCGGTATCGGTCTCAGTACTAGAGTGGAGAGCCCTCCGTTCGCGGCGTTCATCGTCGAGCGACTACCGGAGTTCCTACAGAGTCTTCCGGGTGGTGGCAGACCCCAGTGGCAGCACCATTTCCGCAGGTATTCCTCTGCCTGCACCCGTTTGCACGGAAGGAGTGTCACCTCCTGGCAGCAGAGAAGATCCGCTTCCACCGCGTCGGCCGCTGGGAGATACTGTAGTAGGTTGGTTACGTTTAACGTCGCGAACCTCATCTCCGCGCGGCCGATCTTCGTGTCTGTGCTTTCAGTCGTCTTCTTAACCATGGTTAAGTGCACAAATGGTGTCAGCCGAAGCTGGTAAAGCTTCGGCGCCGCCCACGTTATGTTTGTTTAGCATTGAGTTCTTTTAAGTACATGAACCACGTGGATTAACATGCACTGCCTTGAAAGTCAGGTTATCGGATGACGTCGTCACCTGCCATTGCGTCGTCAAGGTCGAGCATTTGTGGAGCTAGCGGGGTTTGGCTTTCTTGCGATTCCAGAGACTGAGTCGGCGAGTACGAGGGCGGGCACGTGTGTCCGTTTTTGACTTTTGAGGGCGTTGGTGTGCCCGTGGTCCCCGGTCGTTTCTGAGAGCTGCTTGCCCTCGGTACCTTCTTCTTCCTTCGATGCACCCCTGAGTCGGGTGTGGTCGCCTTCGTCTTCTTCCGCTTGCGGCCGGCGATCGGGCCTTCCTTCGGGGTGCCGAGCACCCTCTTCTTCCGCGCTGGTCGTTCGCTGGTTCCTGGCGTTGGTGGCGGCCTCTTGGTTGCCCGTCCGGTCGACGCTGTTTCCTTTTTCGTTGCCGCGAGCGGCGCTCGCGCCGCTCGCTTTCCTACTGGCGTTTCCCGCTGTACACTCACCTGGGTGGGTGAGGAGGGCCTCTTCTTCTTGCTGCGTCCGGGGGTTGACTGGACGTTCGTCTTGTTGGACTGGTGGTGGCCGCGGCTGCAACATGCCGCCGGTCGCCTCTGCGTCAGCGTAGGGAGCCTTCTGCACTCTTGGCAGGTTCCTCTGCCATGCGTGCGGCAGGCATGATGCCCGCTGCGGCAACACGCCGCCGCCGTCTTGCACTCGCCGCACTTCGTCGTGCTGTGCTCTGTGCACACCGCGATCGGCTGCCCATCGTTCGCGTGGTGATGGTGCCGGCAGCACATCTCTACCGTGGGAACGTCCCTTCGGACGAGTGCTTTGCACGCCTCACACTTCCCTTTGTGATGGGTCGCGCATGTGACGAGTGCCTTCTCTTTTCCGACTCCCGGCATATGCACGGGGTCTGGGTGTAGTTGTGGTGGGGCAGGCAGGGCCCACCTCGCCGCTCTCCCGATCGTCCAGTCAGGGTACGTCGGGCACTGCGTCCCTACATCGCTTCCTTTCACTTGTTCCTCAAGTATCGTCCCCGTGTGTGCCTCGCGAAAGCGTGGCCTGGGCCGTATACCCGATATCCCCGTGATGCCCATGAACGACAGCGACGTCGTCGGGCACACCCTCTCTCCTCTCATGCAGCTTCCCAGCCCTTGCTGTGCCGCCAGCTTGTCCAACGCGCTCATCATGCAGCGCAGGACGTTTCCCCGTTCTCTCACCCCCTTCGGCGCATTCCCGTGCAGCGGCATGCTGAGGCCCGAGAAGAGTTCAAAGTCGATCGCAAGCTCCAGCATTGACGCCTGCCCGTTCTCGGTCCATTGCATGTCCGACAGCCACGCTACCAACGCATAAAACGTCGGTAGTCCCCAGGTCTTGTTCCGCTCCCACGTCCATGCCGGGGCAATCCGCGCGAAGGGGTGGTCAAATTTCTCGGCAGGCATCGCATCCGCTCTCGACCAGGGGGTCGTGGGGTTCCTGGCCACCCAGCCACGTGCTTCGAGCCCAGCCCGTTCCGCAAGGATTTCAGCCATCATCTCCTGGAGCCGCCTCGAGAATTGGGCATTCTCGGGTACTACCACACCGTGTTCCAGCGTGCATCTGGGCCAGTCGGCCCGGTTGGCTGCCATCAGCTCGACATGTGCCTCTCGTCGCCGTATGTGCGAGTACGCTCCGCAGTCCCGTGTTTTTCGTCCTCGGTGTCGCCGCTTCCACAGTGCTTGCAGCTGGGCGTCTGCGGCTCAGCTCCGGCCTGCCTCATCCGCGACGTGTTTAGCAGCGGCTGCCAAACATCCCGTGACACCGCGCAAGGTGGTAAAACGCTCGTTTGTTTTCTTTTCGAATGCTTTTGATGGGGCATGCAGGCCTGATATGCAAGAACGGAAAAGAGACGGGGGAAAAAGGAAAAGGTTGTGCCCTCGTAGCTCGCCGGGCCAGCGCTCCAGGTAGGACTGGGCTAGGTACTTTGGTGGCATGCGGGGTTTTTTTGCACAGGTGCGCTCGTGGATTTCGACACCCCGTGCGTTGGCGAAAGGTCCGCCGCTCAGTTTTTCGGTTGCCCCACAGTGGGAACATTCCAGTGGCTGAGCGTTACCTTGAGATGTCTTATCAACATCCTGGTCGGACCGTGTCTTCTTCGTCTCCGGTTTCCCGCTTGGTGACTGGCTGGCTGTTGGACTGGCTGTTGGCATGCGTGGGCGTTTTCTGCGAGGTGGCGACTCGGGTTGCGACTGCGATAGGCCTTCGAGTACTTCGTTGAAGAAGCTTGACCCGTCCCCAGTGGGATTGGGAACGGGACCCATGTTCGACGACCGGGTGATAAACCGGGTTTTTGTGTCATCGTTCATGTTGCCCTGGACTGGTATGAAGTGCCATTGGGCAATGTGGCCAAGCAGTTGGCGGTTAGAGCCGTTTCCTACTTCGATGTACTTGTAATCACCCGCTTCCGTGATCTGGAAGACACAGAGTTGGGTGTCTCGCAGGCGGGAGAAGCCTTCAAGGGCGAAGTGGTCTCCCCACGCACCGTTCCGTAAACCTTCGATGTAGCTCGTTGTAGACCAGTCTACGCAGAACGGTCGAAGGTAGGATTGGTTGCTTTCCCAATAATCCGCTATCTCCTGGCGGAGATGTTGCGCGTCTTCCTGCTTGCCATAAGCAAGACTGTGGAAGAGGCAGTTACCGTCGCCGGGTACTGACCGTGGCTGAAGGCCAATGCTGCGAAGACGTGTGTTCAGTCTCGCTTCGCGTGCGATCATGCCGTTACTGGCCAGGGACCGTACCCATTGAGGCTTGCCTACCTCCTCGTTTTCTGCGAGTGGGAAGAAGGCCGACTTCATGGTGTGCGTCAGTTCGTCAACAAACCTTCCGAGCTTTTGCTTTCTTTTGCGCCCCACGATGGGTTCCTCTTCTATGAGGGGGAGACCTGCTTCGTATGCTGCCACACACGAGTGAAACCACTTTCTCAAGTGACGTTGGGAAGGTTCGAGGTTAGGGAGAAGAGAAAAATTCTTTTTGGCGGTGGTATCATTTTCAGGGCCAACCCGCAAGATTCATTAGCGATAAAAAAGTAGGAAAGCCGGAAACCTGAAACCGCCCTGCGGGGGGCATGCACCGGCTCGCGCTGCCTCGGGGGGGTCGACGACGAAGACGAGGTGGGAGACTGCTTCCGGAGCGAGCCGCGGGGGTCTTCTTCGTCGAGGACCGTTTCCGCGCCGTTGCCGTATTCGCTGCCTCGGGCCGTGTCTACCGGGAGGCTGCCCGAGCCTTCGTCGTCAGAGCCGGCGGGCCAGTTGGCCGCCGCGTTGCCCAGACCAAGCAACCCACTGCTCCCCTTCTGCAAAGGCTCCGTGCACGCCGTGTCGCTTCGAACCAAACCCCCACACTGCGCCGCACCCATCTCCTCGTGCCCCTGCCTTTCATACGGATGCCCAACCCGCGCAACGTGCAACACTCCGGCAACGAGATGCTCTCTCCCCAGCAGCGGATCCGGATTCCTCCGCCGCAGCCCTCCGACAATCGAGCCAAGGCACGCCGCGTCCCCGCGTTGAGCCGCGGTGGAAGGGCGGGCCTTCGGCCCTGCGAAGCCGGGACTCGTAGCGGGGGGCGCGGCGGGGCTGGACGGGGGCTCGGAGTCTGCCACGGGGAGAAAGCGGGCGGCGTGGCCGCACGCGCTTTGGAACAGCTTCGTGCAGTACCCGCGGGTGTTGCGGGAGAGGGACGGCTCGGGGGCGGGGCCCTGCGCCGCCGGTGCTCTCGCCCGCTGCCCGCTGCCAGGGGCCGGCTGCCCGTCCCACGATTCGCGCAGCTCGTTGAGCAGTGCGACCGCCTCTGTCAGGCGGGGGTCCTCCGTCGCGAACCCGCCGTGGCGCCCCGTGCGGATGAGCCGCTTGCGCAGCGACGGGCAGCGCCAGGCGGCCGCCCGCTTCCTGTTGGTGCTGCTGCTGCTGCTGCTGCTGTTGTTGTTGCTGTTGCTGAGTCCCGGCGGCAGAAAGACGTCTTCTGCGGCGGACCGCAGCGCCGCCGTCCGCTTCTCGCGCTCCGTCAAGTGCACGGCGGCGAAGCTCGTCTTCTCGCGCATGGCATCAACCCGCTCAAATATGTGTAGTGTTTTTGTCAGTTGTTTGGAAAGGTGTGCTCTTTTCGATCCTGTTTGTTCAACACTGTTTATAGACGGTTTCAAGTTTTAAGAAGCCTGTATTTTCGAGTCAGCCACACACCGCTGCTATTGCTAGCGTTGGTTCTTGTCTCGGTCAATTGTATCCACCTCGACCCCGCGGTTTTAAGGCCACAGGGTTGAATCGAGTTGGATTCTTCGGACATGTATTAGCAATGGAGTTACCATTGTTATCCTCCGGTTGACAGGGAAGGGTTTCTGGGCTCTCGAGGGTGACTGTCCTGAGTCTAGCACGGGTTCTGGCTCTCAATATGTGTCCCCCCCGTCCGCAAAGGGTTGACTGAGACCCTGCCTTTCATACGGATGCCGGCCCGCGCAACGTGCACTCCGGCAACTAGCTGTTCTCTTCCCAGAAGCGGGCTCGGCTTGTTCCCCTGCAGACCCTGCAATCGACCCCAGGCACGCCGCGCCCCCTCCGTTGAGACGCGGTGGAAGGGTGGGCCTTCGGGCTACGACGGGGGCTCGGAGTCTGCCACGGGGAGGAAGCGGGCGGCGTGGCCGCACGCGCTTTGGAACAGCTTCGTGCAGTACCCGCGGGTGTTGCGGGAGAGGGACGGTTCGGGGGCGCTCGCACCTGCCCGCTGCCAGGGGCCGGCTGCCCGTCCCACGATTCGCGCGCAACGAGCAGTGCGACCGCCTCACTCAGGCGGGGGTCCTCCGTCGCGAACCCGCCTGGTGCGGGTGAGCTGCTTTTGCGAGGCGACGGGCAGCGCCGGGCGGCCGCCCGCTTCCTGTTGGTGCTGCTGCTGCTGTTGCTGGGCCCCGGCGGCAGCGGCGAAGCTCGTCTTCTCGCGCATGGCATCAACCCGCACGTAGTGTCAGTTGTTTGGAAAGGTGTGCACGTTTTGGTCCTGATTGTTCAGGACCGTTTCTTGTGCTAAAATCTCGGCTGAAAACTCGCGTGTACACATGCACACATACAGAGCACTCGTCTTGATATTCGATGGGTTTTGACAGCTGCCCTGCTGGCATTCTGGGCCCTCAACAGTTGCATGAGTCCTGAATTCTGGCACTTTCGACATCAATATGTGTCCCCCCGTTCGTAAAGGGTTCGAATTCTCCGGGCGACCTCGTTGAGCAGTGCGGCCGCCTCTGTGAGGAGGGCAGCCCTAGGCGCCCGCCGGCTTCCTGTTGCTGCTGCTGCTGCTGCTGCTAGGCCCCGGCGGAAAGACCACGTCGTCTGCTGCGGCTCTCAGCGCTACTGCAAGGAGCGTAAGCAAAGGCAGGAATGCGGTGGTGATCGGTGATCACTGGGACTGCTCTTTTCCCCTTTTTCTTGCCGGAAGGAAGAGGCTGCGCATTTCTCCTTTCTCTTTGAAAGCACGCAAATACTGGCGGTTGACTTGACCGCTTGGGCTTGTGCCCTTGCCCAGAGGCAATTCTGAAGCCGCCTTCGTCTTTTGCGTTGTCGCTGTTATTCCCCTCGAACACAGAGAACGATCGACACTCGTCCAGACTTGAAACATTTGGTATTGATAATGCTGAGACATTCTTCCAGAATTGCAATACTTGTGTTGATCCTGCTGCAGGTATTTTCTACAGCAGCCTTGTTGCGACCTGCCGAGAGATATTGCTTGCATTTGGGCGATGGGCTTGTTGCCAAAAACGATCCCCCTCTATCGGTAGCAGCGACGAGTGGTGTGTACATTTAGCAGGGACGTGATCACGCACCTTTCCTCATCAAGTTGAGCACGGGCCATCAAAGCCTAGGCTAGGAGCGTCTTTTTTTTTTTTTGGAAAGCAATACGGGTTCAACAACTCGGTTTCCCGCTTTTCCCACAAGCATGACTTGGCATGACTTGCTTGGAACAGACTCTGCGCCGTGGTGCCAAGTCTTCAGCAGGTACTCAGCGGATTTTAGAATTTTCGGTTGACGACGGGTCTGGCCAGCCCGGCACATATTCGTACGATCTTCCCTGTTTGGGACACGGGATTGGCTAACGCGCAGCGGCCAGCATTTCATCACCAGCGGTAGCAGTCGACTCGGTCGCTTTTCCGCCAGGAGATAGTGCGGAGCAAGACTCGCGTACTGTAGTCTGCTCCACGCAAGAAGAAGAGCCTGCTGTCTTCCTTTTGATTTCCATTCATCGTGTTTGCGACGCAGCGTTCGAATGGTTAACCTATGTAGCCATCCAGCCAGCCCTTCAGCGTCACAGACTAGCACGCTAAGTAACAAACTTCGCGCGTAGCCCCGGGCGAGGAGCCTGCCGTAGTCCAAGCAGGGGTGCCACGATCAACTCGTCGGTCGTTGAGCCACCATGAAACAGTTTTCCGGCGTCACAGACTCTTGCGTTTTACCTCCAGTCGTCGAAGCAGGGTCAACTCGTCGGTCGTGTAGCCACCATGAGACAGTTTTCCGGCATCACCGACTGGTCCGCGAAGTACACGAACCTCGCGTCGTAGCCCGCTTCGCGCAGGACCAGCAGCCTGCCGTAGTGCAAGCAGGGGTGCCACGTTCAACTCGTCGGTCGTTGAGCCACCATGAAACAGTTTTCCGGCGTCACAGACTGGTTCGTGAATTGCACAAGCCTTGCGTTTTACATCCAGTCGTCGAAGCAGGGGTGCCACGATCAACTCGTCGGTCGTGTAGCCACCATGAGACAGTTTTCCGGCGTCACCGACTGGTCCGCGAAGTACACGAGCCTCGCGTCGTAGCCCGCTTCGCGCAGGACCAGCAGCCTGCCGTAGTCCAGCAGCCGCTTCGCGGCCCGCCCCAGCGCGGTTTTCGCGGCGTCCTCCTCGTTGCCGTCGACGGCCCAGCTCGTGATGCGCAGCAGCGCTGCGAACCGGCTGCTATCGGTAACGCCCAGCGACCTGAGGAACGGCAGGTTGACGTAGTCCTCGAACACGCACCGCTGGTGGCAGCAGAGAGCGACAGACAGAGAGTGCACCAGGTCCGCCTCCCGCACCGCACAGCGCACGGCGTAGTCGGTGGCCACCCCGCACAGGTGTTTCGAGAAGCAGACCAGCTTCCTCCCGTCTATCTTCGGCAACCCGGCCAGCTCAACGTCGCGAAGGTCCACTTTGACCCGCAGGAACGCGGGGTGCCCCAGCTTCCGGCGGAAGTTCGACCTGTCGAGCAGCACCACCGGCACGTCGCTTCCCGCGGCGAACCTGTGACCCTCCCCGTGGAGCACCCGCGCCACCGCGACCGCAAAGGCGCCCTTCCCCGCGCCCAGCTCGGCGTGCGCGAGCCGGCCGGCCTCGAACGGGGTGACCTGCGGCGCCCCTTTCAATGGAGTGCTCTCTGGCGCTCCACTGCACGGGGTGCTCTCCGGCGCTCTAATAGAAGGGTTGCTCTCTGGCGCCCCTGTCAAAGGGGTACTTTCCGGCGCTCTATTGGATGGGGTGCTCTCTGGCGCACCTGTCAATGGGTTGCTCTCCGGCGCTCTGCGCTCTGGTGCTCCTGTCAATGGGTTGCTCTCCGGCGCTCTGCGCTCTGGTGCTCCTGTCAATGGGGTGCTCTCCGATGGGGTGCTCTCCGGCGCCCCATTGGGCGGTCCAGCGGTGCGCGGGTCTACGCCCCGCTTCGCGGGTCTGCTCGGCCCGCGGAGGGTGATCGAAGCATCGGCGGCTGGCAGGCCGCCGACCGCGTGCAAGTGCCCGAGCAGCGACGCGATCTGCTCCTCGTGCTTGTCGGTCTTCGACTTCGCGGGGTCCGCCGGGCCGGTCGGCACGGCCGGGGCGCCCGGCGGCCACGGCAGGAACTCGTCGGCGATGACCTCCGAGAACGCTGCGGAAAACCGGGAAACGACCGCGGAAACCTCATCGAGGCAGTCTGGAACGGGTGCCACCGGGGCCGGCGGCACCGGCGGCGCGGCGTTGACGCACTTCTTGTAGTAGGGCTCGTCGACGGGCGGGAGCAAGTGCCGGTCCGTGCACACGAGCACGTGCGCGGGCAGCGACGCGCGCTTCACGGTGTGCCGCGGGTTGACGGGGCACGGGACCCGGTCGGCGGCGTGGTGCCCGCAGAACCGCGAGTCCTTGGCGGCGTCGAACTGGCAGTGCCGGCCCTTCCTCGGCAGCCAGACCCCGCACGCGCCCGGCTTCGGGTTCTCCTGCGGCGGCTCATCCGCGCCGTTTTCTTTCCGCTTCTTCCGCTGCGGTTGCGCCGGCGCCGCGGCCGACTCCTCGTCGGCGACCCTTCTCGCCACGGCCCCTGCCTCTGCCGCCATGCGGCCGCGCACGAGAACGAAAGGGGGTAGGGACGGGTGGTGTTGGGTGCGTCCTTTTCTTTCGTGGCAGAAGGTGCCTTCTTTGGTCAAAGGAGGTCCCTCGCACTGTGTAAGCACCTGAAGTAGTGAAATGAGCTGTTTTGTTGAGCGGAAGTATCGGTCTGTGGAGTTTGCCCTGGTAAAGGATACAGATTGTTCTTCGTTTTTGCAGGAAACAAACCATTTCCTGCGGCAGCATTTTTTTGGTTGGCTTCGTTTAGTTTCGTCATGGGTGGCCTTTGTTCTGGAAATGTTCCCATTTGTACACAAGCAGGTACTACTTCGATGGGACAGCAGTCCCGACGGGTTCACCCAGCTCACCGCACCCGATCTGTCGAGCTGCTTCGGCATTTTGTTGAACGCTTGCGCCCGCATCTCGCCGTACTGCCCACCGCCTGAACCGCCGCCGCGCCGTCTCCATCCCCGCCGTCGTTGCTGTCGTCATTGCTGCCGCTGCTGCTGCACCACCACGCAGCAGACGACGGCCTGCGCATCCCAGTGCTGTTGGGCGCATCGGCTGACACAATGCGGGACCTGCCGAACGCCGGCGCGTGCTGCCGACGAAGCAGCGGCGATGGCGGCGGCGGTCGCAGCCTCGGCGAGGCCGACGGTCGCAGGCCGGATGTGGTGCGCGCTATCCACCTGGGCCGTGGCCGGGAGGAGGCGGACGACGAAGCCGCCCTCGAAGCGCGATACCCCGCCAGCAAGCCGTAAACGACCCGCGCCCTGCACGCCGACGGCTTCAACCCGCATCCGCGCTGCGCGCACGCACACAACGACGGCTCTGGCGCTGCCGGTCCCAACTCACCGCGCCCACCCGGCGCTCCTCGACGGCTGGCTCCGTCGAGGTGAACCACCTACTGTTCAGCAGAAATCTTCACAGCTTTTCACAATCGGGGTGTTGACCAGTTCTGCAGAGTTCTGGTGGATCACCCCAACTGATGCCAATTCCTTTTCGGACGACGTGCGCATACGCAACCCTATTTCTGCTGCTTGAAAGCCGACGAAAGCACGCAAGCAATGACTCTGACCCCGACGCTGATTGTGATGTTTGGCACCAGCTCTTGCGAATGTCGCGGGTTAAACTGACCCTGCAGACCCTATTGAATCCTACGTGTCCAAGTAGGTGTTGGCCGGTACGTTATTGCCTTGCAGGCAGCAAGTCAGAACCACCCGGCATCGATTGTGTTGGCCGGTACGTTATTGCCGTGCAGGCAGCAAGTCAGAACCACCCGGCATCGATAATCCCTCTGGACAAAAGTGGCAAAGTACAAACACGCCGAAAATGTCGTCTCCTTTCTTCTTTTTGAATTTATTTGCCCGAGTCCGAGACTACGGATCACGATGCCAGCTAAAGCCGAACTGCAGCCCAGCTGCTGAAGAGTGAAGGCAAAAGCTGATCAAAACGCAGGCTAGATCAAGCCTAGAGACTTGCCGAAAACAGCAACGTGGTGCTGCATCCAATTGCCTGCCGCTGTCTACCACGGTGCGTTGCGAAAGATGTGGCCGCCCGAGTGACTGAGGCAAACTATCCCCACAGATTCTGCGCATCTTAACTTCAAACTGCTGTGGTACACGATCTATCAAAAGAAGACGGACCGGGTTCGCAGGTTGCAGCTGCTGAAGTCAGACAACCCTGACGAAAAGGACAAGCCAAGCCCGCGGCCTGCTAGGGGGGAGCAAAGAGGCCCACATATAGGGGGCAAACCCGCCAGCGGGCGACTGCTTGCATTCCGGCTTACGGGAAGATTCTTGCGGACGGCAATCGCCGCCACCTGTCTGTCATTGAGGAGAAACATTTCCGGGGTTGGGGCTTGCACTGATAAACGAAGTAACGGACGAGTGGCATCAACTGACCAAAGGTGGTGACAATTGATAAGTTATCAATTGTCACCACCTTTGTCGTTGTATCATTGATAAGGCAAAAGTTGCTTTGTTCTTAGTACAGGGTACTACTAACCTCTTTGGGATTTCCTGGAATAGCACTTTTTTGCTGGCTTCGTTTGCCTCATGTGCAACCGTTGTTCCGGAAATGTTCTGCGGGGTATGGACCGGCCGATCAATGTACCATTTGGGAATACCGCCGCACCGAACTCTTTTCCTCTTCCCGATGCTGTGCTACCTCGTTCGTGATGCCTTGCGAGCCCTTGTTTGCTTGTGAGAAAGAAAGAGAGACTTCGACGAATACAACGTTTGAAAGAATGCCCGAAGGAGCGAAACAGATCCCAAAACGTCCCTGGCTCGCGAGATTGGGTGGCTGGACCCCACGGCGGCCCCGCGTTTTTCCGCAGGCTGCCGTGGCTTGATATAAAACCTTTTTTGAGCCAGTGCACCCCTATGGGTGGATCGGCTCTCTTCATAGAGCCCGGCGAGCAATACGCGGACATGGCATGACCCTCCGACGCCAGTCTTTGTCTGTTCGGCAGCGCCAGTGTTCGGGAAACCAGGGAATGCTGAAGGTACCACTATTACCTTGCCGGGTATTGTCACGTCCTTTCCCTTTAACCTCCTTAACCTTCAATGTCTTGAGGAACTACAGAAGACCCTTGTTGACGTCAGGTATCAGAGAGGCTTTGTGCTACCCCGGCACCTCAGCAAACCCCTGAAACCGATCACACCACTCCTGCAATTTTTAGCAGCGCCGCCACTGCAGGCACCTGTTGCGCAGCCAATTCTTCTCCTTCTGTCGGAGACATTTAAGCCAACTATTGAGCGATCCTGACCGTAGTCCTCCCACCTGGGGGTCGGCTCGGTTGACACCGGGTGATTCCAGGAGAGAATGTCTTTGTTACGTACACCCAACAACCCCTAGCGCAACCCAGTGCAAGAGCTCGTGCGCATCAATCAAACCTCCCACCCGCTTTGTCGAGTGTTGAGTTGCTTTTTCTCACCTCATCCAGCCCTGCATCCAACCTATACTTGTCCCTATCTCTTGAAACTGCATCGAAGTGCATGCCGCTGTTAATCACAGCCACGGTCTATCAGGTCCATCCCTAGTCCCTAGAGCTGCATCGAATTGTCCGGTGCTGTATTCTTCGGTCACGGTCTATCAAGAGGGGATGGACCGGCTCACTATACTACGTTGGGAAGAGGGGAAAGGGGCACTCCTCGTTCTGGCTGCCGGGACCTATACTCGGAAGTCTTCGTACCCGCGGCAGGCGCTTTGTGCGGAGGCGGGGGGCACGGCAGCTTCAGAGCAAGTCCTTAGGGCAAACACAGACGAAAGTTGGGAGAGGGGAGGGATCCTAGTTCAGTGCTTGAGCAGAATCCTGCCAGGAACGCAACGCTTCAGGCTAGCATGAGATCAGTAAGGTTTCAGGCGCCATGATCCCTCTTGTTCAGTGCTTGAGCAGAATCCTGCCAGGAACGTAACGCTTCAGCGCTAGCATGAGATCAGTAAGGTTTCAGGCGCCATGATCCCTCTCTAGTTCAGTGCTTGAGCAGAACCCTGCCAGGAACGTGACGCTTCAGGCCAGCATGAGATCAGTAAGGTTTCAGTGCGCCATAAAGGCAGGCAAGCACTAGACACGGGCTGGTATGAATGCCTCAAATTCAAGGAAATGTGTAATGTAAGAGTTTTAGTGTCGTTATTTTCGGGGGAAATCTTAGTTTATTGCCTAAACACTGCATTGCATAATGTATGCGCGGGGTATACAAAACTGCTTGGAATGGGCCACGTGCCCAGGGAAGATAGCGACTAAAAAGTCGATAGCGGGCGAAGAAGCGACGAACGACCTCAACGTCAATACCATCACCACTGCGCGAACAAACAAGTCTGAAAAAAAAGGGCGCAAACAAATGTCTTTTTTGAACTTTGCCTTCACCAGTTGATGATGTACACCTGCGAAAAGTCGCCGGTTTTGGAGTTTTTGATGGGGTAGTTCCAGAAAAGCGCGTCGAAGGCAGCCGTGGCGTTCGGGTACCGGTGGTTGCTCATGCGGGTGTGGGAGACGAACACGTCGGCGAGCGCTTGGCTCGCCTTGACCGCGTCGGGGGTGTGGTTGATGACTTCCTTCGGCAGCTCGGGGTCCTGCGGGTTGACAGCCCACTCGAACATGTTCTTCTCGGGGTGCCACTGCACCGCGAACACCGGCATCCGGTCGTCGGCGGCTTCTACGGTCGAGACGAAAGGCTGGCCCTCCCTGTCGTTGTTCGTCGACAACACGTCGAAAAACGACGTCAGCAGCTCGGTTTTCGCGAACGTGTCCGGGGCCACCCCGGCGCCGTGGTTGTTCATCGCCGGGGGATTCGACGCGTTTGCGAGGATGCCCCGCAGGTGTTCGCCGTACGACGGATTCCCCGGCAGGTTAAAAAGCCGCGAGCCGGCTGCCTTGCCGGTCAGGTTCAGGGCGAGGGTGATGTTTTCCGCGTCGTAGCTCCTGTACAGGATCTCGTCGTTCTCCGACTGCATCTGCATGATCCATTCGAACCCGAGGCACGTGCCCCAAACGGGGAAGTAGTCTTGCGGCGTCTGCTTGTTCGCGGCGATGGCCAATTTGTACATGTCCTTCGCCCCTTTCGTGATATTCGAGGCGCCGCCTGTGTACAGCACGCCGTTGATCTTGCCAAAGATCTCGCGGGTCTGCTCCTCGGTGCCGTTGTACCTGATTGGCACTGCGCGCCCGCCGGCACTCTCGACCCACTTTACGTAGCTCGCTGCAACATACTCGCAGCCGTCGCAATTCTCATACGGCTGCGCCCAGATCCCGATGATCGGCCGGTCTGTCGCCGACAGCGCGCACGCAGCAGCGACGACGGCAGCGAGCATCCTTCTTGTTTTTTCTTTGTTTTGTTTTTTTCCTGTTACAACTAGGTACCAGGGAAAGCCTGCTACGCGGCAGCCAAGCTTCACGTGTTCGGCGGTCCTGCAGAGCCACGGGCCTACGGGTCAAGTGGCTACCGATTTCCCAAACTAAAGCATCAAGGCTTGGCACAACTTGGGGCTTGGCGCTCGCGCTGAACACAAGCTCGTCGAGACGGTCAGCCACAGGGCAGAGCGACGGGGTTGTGGCACTGTGCTGCCTCCGACGCAAGCTTTGCAAACATGGCTAGCCGTAGTTAAAGTGTATAAGCATACCTACTACCCTCATACCACCCGCCTTACAGCCTCAATGGTCAACCGGAGACCCTAAAACACCGAACCTCTAAACCACAATAAACGCTAAAAAGGCCGCTCCCGGTCCAGGAACGTGACGGTCAACCACAGCTTGTAAGTGTTGCGACCGACACCAAGAAGAAATTCGCTTTGAATTTAGTCTTGGGCTTTTTCTTTCTTCTTCTCCTGTTACAACACACAAACCTTGTGTCAGACCAGCCCACCCGAAGGGGGTTGGTTTCTTCAGGCACCGTCCAGAGATTGCTTTGAGTTAAAGTTCGCTTGAAATTCCGGGGTTTTAGGGTCTCTGTGTGACCGTTCATGAATGGGTTCTCTTCGAGCAAGAAAGGGCTATATGGTTACGGGTTGTATATTTGGTGCACGGCTAGCCATGTCCGGGAGGCCGACACCAAGTACATTCCTTCGTGGAGTGTAGTCTTGGTTTTAGAGTTAAAAGTTCGCTTGAAATTCCGGGGGTTTTATGGGGGGTTTCTTTGAGTTTTTCCGGGTTTTTCTTCTTCCTTCTACAGAAGCGATGCTTATGGACCCGCGCCGACAGCAATGCGTCGACATCTGCCCTGCGCTTTGTTTTGGCTAGCAAAAAAAAAACGAACTCGAGCCGCTTTATCTAGCTTTGCCATTTACTGGCACACGCAGAGTGCAGGCCATGTGGCGGACATGCCTTAATCCTTGCAACACAAACGCAGGCGTGAGGGTCGGTTGAGAAACCCGGGGGGTTTGGCACACCAATTGGACATTAGGCAAGGTGTAAGCGACACCGCAAAAAGTGTTCCTTCGACGGTAGGCGTCAACCTAGGTGACAATTTGTTGCATTAGTGGGTGGTCCTTTTTAAGATGGAAAGTGTCTGGCGCTCTTTCTCCCTTAGAGTTGCTGCCCGAGGGAGCCGGCTGTGAGCCGAAACTCGGCGCCGGTCTCTCCGGACTGCACCCGGAGAGAACTTCGCGGCGGATCACAAAGCACCCCGCGCCCAAGACCCGTGCACCTTCCTCGGATGCTACGGTCGGGAAGGGGCCTCAATGATAGTGGGAAAACACGTTCCCTTCCCCGCGTTCTGCGTGTGGCGTTACCACCGGGCAGCTGCCGCAGCAGCGGCAGATACGTCCTTCGCCCTTGGATCACCTTCGGGAGGTGTCGCTACTCACCTACCAGTGTGTTCCTGATGTTGTCCTAGTGACAGACCCGCCGCCTTAGTTTCGCCTGGTACAATCCAATAAATACCAGGCATCATCAGTCGTGCTCTTGGATTTCCCCCTGTTGGCCTAACAGGGCGGTGGCGGCCGACGTGTCTCGGGTTATCTCGGCGTTGAGTTTGTAGTCTTGTAGCACTTGGGCGGGCTACCGACCGGTTGATTTCAATTTGTTGCATTAGTGTGTGGGCCTTTCAAGCGTGGACGATGCCTCTCGCGCTGCTCCCCTTGAGGTTCCTGGCTCATGCCAAAGCGCCACGGCCCGGGTTAAGGGGTTGCGGCATCAGGCGTGGGCCACGGCCAGGGAGGCTGTTCGGAGGGGTCACCACCCAATTTGTTGCATCAGTGTGATTGTCAGGCCTTCGACTGCCCTGAGCAACGCAATACGTAAGGGGGAACGAGCGGTCGTTGCAACATGGTCATCGTAGAGCTGGCATGAACGGGGGGAGAGCTGCGGGCGGGGAGGGGTCACTGTTTCTTCGCTCTTTTCATATTTTTTTTTTTTTTTTTTTTCCGCTTATGTTCTCCCTTGCTTTCCTTGTTCGGTTTTCGTCTTGGGAGGTTTGCTGTCTGTGTTCGCTCTACCGTCGACACGCGGGTTCGCCCAAAAAAGGCGAAGTTCAAACAAAAAGAAGGAGGGGGGGAAGAAATGTGAAAACGGGGGTTTGCCTAGTGGTTTTTCGTGTTATTCTGCAGATACTTTGAGCTATCTTTGCGTCTATGCTTCCAGTCGTCTTCTTAGCCATGGTTAAGTGCGCAATATAGAAATACTCGAGGGCTGCCTTATGCTTCCTTCGAAGGAGGCTAAGAGGGGAGAAAACAATACGACTGCAAAGTGGGTCTTTTTTTTACTGAACGCTTACGCCCGCCACTAATCCAGATTTACCTGTGTTTCGTGGGCTGCAGCACATTTACCTCCTTTGATCTTGGGATATTGTTACGATAATGGGGAGTCGTTTGATCTTTCGCAACTGGCAGTCTCCTCAAGCGTTTCCTACAAAGCGGGTGCTTATACAAAAAAAATACTCGAGGGACTGCCTTGTGCTCATTTCGAAGGAGGCTAGAGGGGGAGACAACAAATAACGACAAAGTGGGTCTTTTTTGTTGAACGCTTACGCCCGCCACTAAACCCAGATTTACCTGTGTTTCGTGTGGGCTACATCACGTTTACCTCCTTTGATCTATCGCAACTGGCAGTCTCCTCAAGCATTTCCTACAAAGCACGTGCTTATAAAAAAAAAAAGGAAAGGGAAAAGGAAGTGAACACGAGAGGAATTCAGTATCAGCACTGTGCCCTGGCTTTGATCGGTGCAGTTCGGCTCTGGAAGAATCCTGGCTTCGTGGTCTGCAAGCGCCTCTCGGTGCAGAGGCGGGAATTCTCTACGAAAAGTATTTTTCGACAGGAACGGTTCTTCATCCAGGGAACAGGAACGGGGGCGTGGCATGGGTTCATCAGATACCGCCGTGGTCACTGCCGGGAAATAGTACGGTGCGTGAGTCCGGAGCTCTGTAGCCCTTTTTCCCTCCCACACACAGTGTGCGCGCGATCAGCCGGCTTGCCGGCTGATTACATTTCGAGCCTTTTTTTTACTGGCAGACTTGCACAAAATCAGCCGATTTTCAACAGTGTAAGCTTTGGCTCTGCCGCCCATGGAGCGGAATCAGCTTGACGCACCGGCATGATGTTGTCGTAAGACCCTTCTGATCGGCAGACCTTCCAAAAATCAGCCGGCTGACTATCAGCCGGTCAGTTTTTCGTGATTTTTTTTTTTCCGGCTGAAATGCAGCCGCTTCTTTCCTTGGCGCGAACACTGCCCACACATGGCTACCACCTCGGGTGCTTGACTATTGCAGCTTCCTTGCTTTCCGGACGGGGGGCTTTAGACAGACAGAAAGAGATCATGAGAGAGGGAGAGGCACATGAGAGGGTTTGGTCACAAAAATTCTGGCAAAGTGCGATGGGTCTGTGTTGTGTGGGGTGTGCAACCTCAGCAACTGACCGCACTACCCTGAGCCCAAATCCTGGACGTGGTTTCAGGTAGCAAATTTGGCAAATGATCATGATCAGAAGGTCCTACTTGGGCGGTTCAGTTTTCACACATTGCACGTGGCTGAAAGAATTACTAATTTACATAATAATTATATCGTCACTTCCAAAACCATTGAAACGGGGCGCTGTGTGTGAGGCTTCCCGGATGGATTTGGGCCGCCATTCGGTCTCAGAATACGGGTTCTAGCGGGTACAAGTTGCCCGGCTCACAATGCACAGCATCGTACCTTTGCCAGAACATGTTTTAGCCACATTGCGCCCAGGTTTAGCCAGGCTAGATCCGGGAGATGGCTCCCTTGGGCAGGACACGTGGTGGAGTACAGTTGTCACATCTTCCCACTCACCTGCATCGCTCCCATAGTCATTCGCCACAGCGCTGACCTTTCCCGAGAGATGAATAGGGTCGCTGAGAACGGTGGGAGCCCCGCCGTGCCTCACGGGGTACGAGATGAGGCCGATCTTCCGTGGAAGTGCTCGAGACACAGCTGAGGACGGCGCGAGTTCAGCGCCGAGGCGTGGGGGATGGATCTTTTCCCGACGTACGGAGGTAGAAGGGCGGAGCGTGCGAAGAGATGGGCGGTGTTCAACGACGCTGCGGAACACGAAAAGTGGAGTGACCACGAGCACCAGAAAGTGAAGTGCGGCGTGTAGTTCAGAGCAGAGACCATCTCTTCGACGAGCCCCCCCCAGTCTTCTCACCCATATACCACGTCGAAAAGCTCATAAATCAAGTGCCTCCAGGATGACGAGACAAAAGAAAAGGAAGGCACACTCTGCTGCACAGTAACGCAGGTGTCCTGAGGCAAGCTCAGCGGGAACCAAAATATCGCGTAGAGCAAGAGGGTAAAAGCTTGCTCGACACACGATCTTCAGTACCGATCCTCGGTGTGAAAGCATGGCCTATTGATCCTTTGGTCTCGCTTCATGTCCAAGGGATGATGAAGCCGGAGGTGACAGAAAAAAATACCACAGAGGATCTTTTTTCGCTGCCGGGAACAGAGGTGTCAGGTGATTGAGCCGGCCTACCCAGACTGCTGATAGACTGTGATTGCTTGTTGAGGTTAGATAGCAGAATATCCGTAGTCACTAGGTGGCTACCTCTTTGATCGTACCGTGTCGTGCTTCTGGCGCACTCATGCTTGCCTATGATAGTCTGTTGACAGACTGCTGATAGACTGCGTTACAGCAGCAGGCGATGCGGTGCAGTTCCAGGAAATAGGGGTAGACTGGCTCAGGTGACCTCTTCAATGCGCCTAGGTTCCCCCATTTATGGAGTCCGAAAATGCTGACGTTAGGGCCACTCCTCCCCTGACCGAAAACCCCCCCGCTTTTTCCTCCGCGTCCGTCAAGGGTTGGATAACGAGGAAGGAATTATTCACTGCCAGCCTAGAACCCTTTGGTTTCGACTTTTCCTTTGTTGTTTGAGCGTGCAGGTTGGTCGACTTCCTTGTTTTCACCCTTGGTTCGTATTCGGGTTCGGAAATCTGGTCAACCAAACACGCGGTGGCTACGCTCTTGCTGGCCTGCACAGTACAATGCAGGGCAACCCGCAAGAAAGCACTAAACAGCCGATGAGCTAAAAATGGGGCCAACAGTGAGAAACACAATGAAAACAGATGCCAGGTTGGTTGTCTTTTCTGTCCGTTGTTTTTTTTTTTTATTGTTGCTTTTAATTTCCTTTTTTTTTTCTTTCGAAGAGCCGACTTCTCTGAGGCCAAGCCAGAATCGGAGCTGTGACGGGTTAGAATGCGAGGGGGCGGGGGTGGGGGGGGCGGGAGAGGGTGGGGAGGGATCAGTTTAGTCGCTTGATGTTTGTCTTGTACGCCCCGTCCCTTTGTGTTCCGGCCTCAGGTGAGAAGGGGACAAAGAATTAGAGGGACGGGCAGAACGCTGCCTCTCGTGCAGTCTGTACGGCTTCTAGTCGGAATTTTGTTGCATTCGCGTGTTTGTCAGGCCTTCGACTACCCTGAGCAACGCACTATGCACACTCCGTGTCTAAGTCACAGCAGATGGAACGCGTTTGTTGCGTCACCGCGGGGGCGGCCTACGAGTGGGTGTCGTTGTGGCCTCCCGACCGGAGCCATCATTGGACGACCCTTCGCTCGTTTCTTCGAGTTTGCGTCGGTTCGCGCGCCGGATGAACGCAGCCGGGGGCTGTGTGTTGCACTGGGCGGCCTTCGCCGGGTTCGCCGGGCGGGGGTGCTGGTGGCTTCTAGTCATTTGGTGGCACTGCAAATCACCGCTTTGTAGATATGCTCGCAGATTGGTACGTGTTGACACACTCAAGTGGCGCTGCAAACCACGGCTCGTTACGGTACCTACGGCTAGTGACTGGTAGACTAGTCCTTCCGCACTGCGAGTCACCACTTTGTAGGTATGCTCGCAAATTGGTACGTGTTGACACACTCAAGCACGGCTCGGTACGGTACCTACGGCTAGTGACTGGTAGACTAGTCCTTCCGCACTGCGAATCACCGCTTTGTAGATAAGCTCGCAGATTAGTACGTGTTGACACACACTCAAGTGGCGCTGCAAACCACGGCTCGTTACGGTACCTACGGCAAGTGACTGTAGACTAGTCCTTCCGCACTGCGAGTCACCGCTTTGTAGATATGCTCACAGATTGGTACGTGTTGACACACTCAAGCACAGCTCGTTACGGTACCTACGGCTAGTGACTGGTAGACTAGTCCTTCCGCACTGCGAGTCACCGCTTTGTAGATATGCTCACAGATTGGTACGTGTTGACACACTCAAGCACGGCTCGGTACGGTACCTACGGCTAGTGACTGGTAGACTAGTCCTGCCGCACTGCGAATCACAGGTGTTGTGTGGGAACACCTTGTGGAGCCCGATGCTCAGCAGACCAGACATGACCCCCTCCAGTATTGGAGCAGCAACGGGAAATAGCTTGTTCTTCACTTACACCACCGTGTGCTGTTTTCTCACTCAAGGGCTTTGACCTGTTGTGTTTGTGTGTCGTGTCGTGTAGGGGTAGACCCGCATGACCTCACGTTCAACACGTGGTTCGGTAGCTACAGCAGTTTCGGTTGTTTGTCTGGCAGCACTGTCGGCACTTCCTTCCAAGCTGGCGCTTCTGTAAAACGGCAAAGAATCTGTGTGGCGATCGTCTGCATCGGCCGGCGTGGAGCAACAAGGGGAAAGAGAGAACCTACAACCGCTTGCCGTATTCGAAGTCTCGTGGCTTCGGGCCGTCGATGGGGATGTCCGCTACAGCTACGTATGCCTGCAGTGAGCGCGGTTACCTGGCGCGGCTGCTCGACTAGCCGGCGGTCGATGATTCGCATGATGGCGCTGCGAGCCACCACTTCGACCTGCGTCTGCAGACCGGTGACGTACCGTTCGGCTATTGTACCATTCGGGCAGAGGTAGGTTCCGGCTCCCCTGATGGATGACAGGCGTCGGCTTTTCGACCGGCATGGCTTGAAGCATCGCACGGCGGCCCCTTTTGAAACCCGTGCGAGCCTCTGGCTACTAACGCTTGGGTGTGTACTCCCAGCCACAGCCCGGCTTCGTTGCGTACTGGAGCTGATCGAAGGGTTCACGAACCTGCGGGGGTCGTTGTTATTGGTGCTGGTTTTGAGGGTTAAGGAGTAGTAGTAGTAGTAGTAGTATGTGTCGTCTGCCGAAGCAGCCGGAGACAGCAGGCGCAGGGGGCAGGTCTTGCTTTACAATTCTCTTCTCTCTTCTTCATGGAGACCCACCCCCGGCAATCCCGACTGTCCAATCACTGTCGAGAAAGGTTTGTGCCCTATAGTGATGAGGTCGTTGACCAGGCCCCCACGAAGCCTCATACACAACACGGCTACAACACGAGGATGCAGCCCTGCTTAGGTGTGCACTCAGCCATCACAGGGCCCCAGATCTCGCTACTTGACCTGACACAGCTGCCACCGAGAAGGCCGCAGCAGTAACCTTCGCAATGAAGGCACGCGCGGCTGAGTGTATGTAGGCGATCCCTACAACAGCTGCATCAGACGCAGCTTGATCCGAGAGCTCGCTAGGGGAGGTGACGCTGCTCACCTGCCAGTCTCACAACTGACTGCTGCCCCTGGAGCTGATCGAAGCTGGCGGGGGGTCGTTGTTATTGGTGCTGGTTTTGAGGGATAAGGAAAAGTAAGAAAATCTTTTTGCGGTGGTCTCCGCTGGCCCGGTAGTTTGTGCTACCGCCAACTTCTTTTACACTCGTTATTTTCTCTGCTCACTACTGTACGTACTCTTTCACTCTTTTACTCTCTTTGGCAGCCAAAAGTTTGGCTAGCCAAAAAAAAAAGACTCCTGCGACCGACACCACGAACACATTCGCAATGAATGTGGGGGGTAGGGTTGTGGTTTGCTCGTCTTGGGTGAAATTCTAGCGTTGTTTTTTGTGTTACCGTCGATCCCGAAGGACGATCAGTTTGGTGTCTTGCGACCTTTGTTTGTTTGGCAAGGAGTTTTGGTGACGCGCTTTAGTTAGAGAAAGATAATAAGAAATAAGATGCCGAAAACAGTTTGCTCGCCCTCTTACCGGGTGCTCAATTCGCTTCTCAGCCAGTTTGCCCACTCTGCGGCCTTGTCTTCCGACTCTTGTACTCGTATCCGCTCGCAGACGCTCTTCATTGCAGCTTTGTTGCACCGCGAGAACTCGATCAGCACATCATTTAGCTTCGGCTCTCTACCGTAGATGGATTCAAGCTCAGCGGGTTCTGAAAAGCTCTGGAGGTGAGCCGCGTCGTTTTTCTTTTTTTTTTTTGGTGGCTAATCATTCTGCTCAGGGGCCGAGCTTGACCTGGCGAGGTTTTGGCCAAACTCGGTCAAAGTCGGTCAGCAGTGGTAGTCTAAAATTGGCAAGCAACGTTACCAGCAACGCTTCCCACAGCAGCTGGCAGTAGCCTGCGAACCCCAGCTGCACACGCTGCTCTGTTTACGGTATGCATCAACCCGTCTCAGACCGCAAGACGCCCTGCCACAGTGCTTCATGCGGAAGTGTGGCTTCGGAGCGCCGGTTCTGCCTGTCGGTGTTGAACTAGGCTGGCCAGATCCGAAAAAGACGTTGAAAAAAATCTCGGTCAGGGGTCTTTTCAAGAGATCTCCAGTGCTGCACAGCATTGCGACAAGCCGATTATTCCTCCAGCGACGCGTAGTGCAGCCTCCTTGGGTTTGCACAGAATTTTGCAATGTATTTTGCCAGTGTCTCTTCGTCAATGCCTCGTGCCCCCATTTTACACTCCACGCCAACGAAAAGAACAGTTGCCAGATTGTCAGCAGCCAGCTTGCGCAACCTTGTCGACACCAACCGAAGTTTGGAAAACAAGCGCTCCACTGATGCGGATCCCAGAGGAAGGATGGAGGCAAGCTGGAGAAGTTTGCAGGTTGCCGGGTACTTCACGGACAGGTTCCCTGTTGTGAAGCGCTGAATTACAGTGTTGAGATCCGAGAGACCCAACTGACGAATCTCGGCACAAACGCTTGCACACTCAGATATGATGGCAGTTTTGTGTGCTTGGATCCACTTTGGCGGATGCACTGCCGGCGCTTCAAAATCTGGACAGGTATATTTGTCTGTGATGCCTGGTCCGACTGACATGTAATGGTCAGCAATCTAGGAAAGGGAATCCTGGGACACCTGTCCCTGTCAGGCTCCATCAAGTACGGTTGAGCACTTGTTGTGTGGAAGGCCATGAAGGATTCAAATAAATTTGTGAATTTGAAAAGGAGCCAAAGTTGTCAGCCAGACCCAACAGGGCTGAGAGGGTCGCCCTCCAGCTCCCACCCAAAAAAACCTCCCCAAAAATTCAAAATCATTGGTGTGGTCGGTGGGCCAGTTCCCCGTAGTTCCCCCGTAGTTCAACATGGGGGGGGGGTGTCTTTTTTTTTTTCGTTTCTTGTTTTTTGCCGAGTGCTTCAGGGATGCAGCTTTGGGTCCTGGAGAGCGTTTCTAAGCTACTTTGCACTTTTTCGTCACAAAATAAGGACAGTTTCGGGTTATTCGAGCGGATCAAAATCAAAGACCCCAGGAGACAAGCCACCTTGTCCAGGCCAAAATCGGTGAATTTCGGGGGTAATTCCTTTGTGGCGACCACTTTCTGCAGTCGGCCCTGGCGAAGGGGGGGCGGAAGAGCTACAAAGGTGCAGTATTACGGCCCCAACTTGCGCAGAGCGCCATGTGCTATGCGTGCCCCGAAGAGGAAGGAATAGGATGAGAAGGAAGGACAGACTGGGAGTCACGGTTTGACAGGTAGTGACAGGATCAGCTGCGGTAAGGAGAGCGGGAAATGTTCTATCAGAGGCCCCGCGCCGGCCGGGTTTCGAAGCGAGACCGGAGACCTTCGCGGCGGTCGGAGGGAGAGGTGGTTCCGGGCGCTGCAGTATTGGCTGGATGGGATGTGCTGGTCGGTGGCGGGTGACGTCTCGATGGTGGAGCTCGCCGTCGACTTTGAAGTGTGCACCGAACTGGATCTTCCGGACAGTGTCGTAGCGACGACGGACGGGACACCGTTGAGCATGTGTGCGAGGGTACTCGCAAAACTTTTAAAACCCGTCGGGGATGCGCTGGAGCGAAACGGCGACGGACCGCTTCTGCCAGACAGGAAACTGGAGAAGATAGGGTCGCTGAGAACGGTGGGAGCCCCGCCGTGCCTCACGGGGTACGAGATGAGGCCGATCTTCCGTGGTGGTACGGAGACGATGGAAGTGCTCGAGACACAGCTGACGACGGCACGAGTTCAGCGGCGAGGCGTGGGGGATGGATCTTTTCCCTACGTACGGAGGTGGAAGGGCGGAGCGTGCGGCGAGATGGGCGGTGTTCAACGCTACGGAACACGAAAAGTGGAGTGAGCGGGAGTGCCACGAGCACCAGAAAGTGAAGTGCGGCGTATGAAGCGCCGGTGCAGCAACCGATGAACCGGACGAGCAATCGAAGAAGAAGCGAGGCACCAAACGCGCGCCTGAGCGCGACGATCAAGTCGAGCTAAAGAGGCAAGAAAAGCATGACACATCACGTACGAAGAGATAACCGCGACACCGCTAATCGCCACAGATTATTTGCATTCTAACCCAAACTATCAGAGGCCGTCGCGGTCGAAGACGGCAACCCGAGCGAGGAGTAAGGTTGATAACCAGAGTGACAGTCATAATGGCTGGCTGAAGGCAAGGTTGCGTTGCAGGAGGAGAAAGTGGTGCTTGGCCGAGGATAAGACGGCTATGGCCGCAGGGGCAGAACAGAGAGACAGTGAGTCCTTCTTGTGGGGTAGTCGCGCCTTCGCAGTCCCAGGACCTCCGCCCGCTTGCATACAGCCGTCGACTGGCCTTTCCGACGAGTTGGAATGCACCGGAGAGCTTCCGGTTTCTCCCAGAGTAGAGGAGCTGATGCAAACGCCACCTGGGCTTCTGAACGTGATTGCGGATCACCTTCTTGCCCAAACCCAAGAGGGATTGGAGTGTCGGAATGGCGCGCAAGGAGAGGCGCTGGCTTGTTTGCTTCTTTCGCTGGCGAGAGGAAGACTTCGGACACGACAAAGCCTTGGGTTCTTCGGGCTCTGCATCCTTCTGTTCCAGAGATCATAGAGCAGTTTGCCCACAACAACATTAGCCTTGAATGGCATGCTTCGGGTGACCATTGCGTGCTTGTACTGGTCCTTGAAAACAATCGCGTTAGTCGTGACGGGTGGCAGAGGCCTGATCAAGATCTGCAGGATATCTTGGACAGCCCACAGATAGTGTATGTAGTAATGGCACCACGCAATCAAGAGTCCGGTGATAGACGAAAGGATGTGCTTGAGTCCAACTTGTGTCTGCATGGAAGGGAAGCTGATAAGAAGTTACTTCTTGATAAACTGCATGCCCTAGCAACTGAGCTTTTCCTTCAGTCCTCTGGGGAACGTTGAAAGGGGCCCGGTAGCGAGCTTTACGTAGGCTCCTGCAAGCGTGAGCCAACCGACTTCTGCGAGTCCTACGATAGCGTTCGAGTCTACTTTCCAACGAATCCTTCATGTCACGGCGCCACGAAAGCACCACCGGCTCCATTTTTCAAAAGGCTTGGCCCTTCTGTGGAAAGCCCAAGCAAGAGGAACCGTTTTGCTCACTCCAAAGCTCCCGGTTTGGCGCCGGTGCGTGGCGTTTGAAAAAGTCCACTACAAAAAAAAAAAGACACCCCAAGGTCAGTTCCCCGTAGTTCCCCCGTAGTTCCCCCTGGCTACACCGACCACACCAATCATAGTTTTTTTTTTTTTTTGGCCTGACCGAGTTTTTTCTGGTTTAAAGTGCAAGCTCGGTCAGCTGACCGAGTTTACATGCATAAGCTCGGCCACTGATTCTGCTTGAAGCTCCGGGGGTTACGGGGTGACTCTTGGCAAAGACGTGTGTTTGTGGGTTGACGCGCCTCGATAACTGATGGGGGTCTAAATCGGAGTTGCCAACCTCCTCGCGATGGTCCCCGTCCACGTGTGCAAGCACGGCTAATGGCAACACGTGCAGTGCGCTGCTCAGGGTGGTTGAAGGCCTGTCAGTAGTCCCGAGGGACGATAGTACTAATGCAATGCCTTACTAACTGATGCGTGTTGTCCCGCCTTAGAACCGGCACTTTGCACCTCGAAAACAAGGATCAAGAAACTCGCGAACGAAGTGAGAAGGTCGCCCTCCCCTCCGTAATGCACCCGCCCCCTCTGACAAGTGACCCGTGTATAACCGGGATGAAAGCGCTCACACGTACACGGCAAGACATACCACGCGCAACGCGTTTCGGGTCGTGTTGATGATCTGTGGCTGGAGGATCATCTCGTGCAACGCGATGTTCCCGAATCCCCAGTTGGGATTATTGCATCCGAGCTCGGTCGGGTCGTCCCAGCGCGTGACCGGCAGCCCCCTGATGAGCATATCGCGTCCATCTTCGATGTACTTCTTCTGCCCAAGCGACGGCCTGTTTGCCATGTCTTCCGTCAACGGTACCGCGGCGCCCCAAGACCCTGGATGGTATTGATGGTACGAAGCGACGGGCGGCGCCATGATTTCTTGCTCCATTCCATCAGCGAACGCTTGGGCCATGATATACTGTGTAGTATGTTTGGGGTTGGTTGTGGTTGTGAAACAAGAGGACGGCTGCAAGGTTTGTTTGTGCGCACTAGCGGTTTTTCACCTGATTTGGTGAGTTGCTTTTAGTACGCTGCCAACTACTAATTTTTAGTACCAACAATGCATTGTTAACACAAAAAAGTAGTGTGGCGAGTTCGGATTTTCAGAGCATCGATGAAGTAGACCTGCGGGGCAAGAGAAAGGGGAGGGTGTCTGTTTTATTTAGATGTTCAACCCATGTAATCCAGTCAAAGAGGGGACACCAGAAGCATTGCCAAACAAAGAAGTGCGTAGTTTCGTTTTAGAGAGAAACTCAGTTCAGTACACTCGTAAAGCCGTTCTACCACGTTTAAAGCCGTAAATTCAGTTCTACCACTTTTAAAGCCGTAAATTCAGTTCTACCACTTTTTACCCAAAATTCAGTTCTGCCACTTCAGGCGAAGTTGGCAGCGACAAATGGAGGCATTTTCCGACCTGACTATCAGGCTGGCACTCGTCTGAGACGTCTGACCCAGAGTCAGAGGGCCGGGCGAGTGTCAAACTGACTCGAAATCGGTCCTGTGATGTGCACGGGCTACCCCCCTTCGCTTTGCGGTCTTGCAGCACAGCGAGCAAAACTCTTTTTGTTTGGATAATAAAACCTGCACACAAAAGCTCTCTGTGGCTCGGTTTTTGCTTCTTCAAAAAATATGCTGAGGTTTCCGAGTCTAGAGGCTCGGCGAGCAATCTGACAGTACACCGCGAAAGTAGGACAAACAAAGAACTAGAGTTTTCCGTCGACGCACTATCGTGGTTTCAGGTGGTACCTGATCGTGACCAGAGGGTCGTACTCGCTGCAGCTAACACTGTACGTGGCAGTCTCGCCTTCCTCATTGTTTTTTGTCAGTATCCTGACTGGTTTTCACCGTTTCTTTCATGTGTGGAGAGGCTGGGGCGGAACGGGGCAACAATCCCGTCAAGTGGTAGAGACCCACCTAAAGACCCGAGCAGGGGTAGGAAACAGCCCCGGCCGAGAGAGAGAGAGCGGGTAGAGTAGCGCCGGAACAACGGCTGTAGACCCCCCCTCAGTACGAGTGCGATGATGCCAGAAGAAGCCAGCAACAATTCCTATTGTACAGTAGACAAGACGAGACACACCTTGTCCATCTCGTCCTGGTAAGGTGCCTCCGGGTAGCCTCTGAGCCTCATCCAATCGTCTTTGCTCATCATCAGGAAGTCCCCCGGTGCATTTGCGTGGAACTGCTGGGGGATGTTGAGGAGATCAGCAATTTCGTTCAGTTGTCCTCGCTGCTGCAGCTTCGGTACCTGTATGAGTTAATTACGCGGATAAGAACAGAGGCATCATAAATGGTGTTGACAGGTCTGCGCGGCCCAGTAATTGCCAGTAAGTGTCAGCTGAGAACGTTACGATGCAAAGACCGCGGAAGTCGGTTGACCTGGGAGCCACCGGAGAAGATGTGTATTTGCGTGGATATTACACCGCTTGTTTGCGGGATAATAACACGTCGGGGAGTACCGGGAATAGACTGCGTGTTCTCCTTTGTTTGTGCGCACGTGTGTAGTTCCTATTTGACAGGTATTACACGATACGCTGCCAACTGATGAGCAGCCTTGAGGTGTCGAAGCTGCTCCCACTAGCTATGACAACTTTGGATTGTGTTGAAGAAGGTTTATGAGCATGAGGACATAAGCCTGATGTCAATCGTAGCGGCATAGGCAGCAATCTTAGTTGTCGGAACGAGTGATGAACAGCACTGAGGTGTCGAAGCTGCTCCCACTAGCTATGACAACTTTGGATTGTGTTGAAGAAGGTTTATGAGCATGAGGACATAAGCCTGATGTCAATCGTAGCGGCATAGGCAGCAATCTTAGTTGTCGGAACGAGTGATGAACAGCACTGAGGTGTCGAAGCTGCTCCCACTAGCTATGACAACTTTGGCTTGTGTAGAAGAAGGTTTATGAGCATGAGGACATAAGCCTGATGTCAATCGTAGCGGCATAGGCAGCAATCTTAGTTGTCGGAACGAGTGGTGAACAGCACTGAGGTGTCGAAGCTGCTCCCACTAGCTATGACAACTTTGGCTTGTGTTGAAGAAGGTTTATGAGCATGAGGACATAAGCCTGATGTCAATCGTAGCGACATAGGCAGCAATCTTAGTTGTCGGAACGAGTGATGAACAGCACTGAGGTGTCGAAGCTGCTCCCACTAGCTATGACAACTTTGGCTTGTGTTGAAGAAGGTTTATGAGCATGAGGACATAAGCCTGATGTCAATCGTAGCGGCATAGGCAGCAATCTTAGTTGTCGGAACGAGTGGTGAACAGCACTGAGGTGTCGAAGCTGCTCCCACTAGCTATGACAACTTTGGCTTGTGTTGAAGAAGGTTTATGAGCATGAGGACATAAGCCTGATGTCAATCGTAGCGACATAGGCAGCAATCTTAGTTGTCGGAACGAGTGATGAACAGCACTGAGGTGTCGAAGCTGCTCCCACTAGCTATGACAACTTTGGCTTGTGTAGAAGAAGGTTTATGAGCATGAGGACATAAGCCTGATGTCAATCGTAGCGGCATAGGCAGCAATCTTAGTTGTCGGAACGAGTGGTGAACAGCACTGAGGTGTCGAAGCTGCTCCCACTAGCTATGACAACTTTGGCTTGTGTTGAAGAAGGTTTATGAGCATGAGGACATAAGCCTGATGTCAATCGTAGCGACATAGGCAGCAATCTTAGTTGTCGGAACGAGTGATGAACAGCACTGAGGTGTCGAAGCTGCTCCCACTAGCTATGACAACTTTGGCTTGTGTTGAAGAAGGTTTATGAGCATGAGGACATAAGCCTGATGTCAATCGTAGCGACATAGGCAGCAATCTTAGTTGTCGGAACGAGTGGTGAACAGCACTGAGGTGTCGAAGCTGCTCCCACTAGCTATGACAACTTTGGCTTGTGTTGAAGAAGGTTTATGAGCATGAGGACATAAGCCTGATGTCAATCGTAGCGACATAGGCAGCAATCTTAGTTACCGGAACGAGTGATGAACAGCACTGTGGTGTCGAAGCTGCGCCCACTAGCTATGACAACTTTGGCTTGTGCAAACAAAAACTCGTGGCATGATGGTGCGCCTTGTGTCAGCCGTATGAGCCATAAGCAGCAATCTTCGTTGTTGGTGTGGGAACGAGTGCTCCGCTGGATATGACAATTTTGTGCTTGTGTAGAAGAAGGTACGCGGGCATGATGGTAGTTTGTCAGTCCTAGAGACAGAAGCAGCGGGCAGCAATCTTCGTAGTACTCCAGGCACTCAAGAGAACTTATACACCGCGGACTCCACTCCGGATTGCGGGAGTGGTTCTGCGGTCGTTTGTGCGGTCGGCCTCACGACCTCAATGCGGGAGTGGGACCCCCTCAAAATGAGGGAGTGCGACCCCCTCAATGAGGGTGCCACTCCCTCAATGAGGGTGCCACTCCCTCAATGAGGGTGCCACTCCCCCAATGAGGGTGCCACTCCCTCAATGAGGGTGCCACTCCCTCAATGAGGGTGCCACTCCCTCAATGAGGGTGCCACTCCCCCAATGAGGGTGCCACTCCCTCAATGAGGGTGCCACTCCCCCAATGAGGGTGCCACTCCCTCAATGAGGGTGCCACTCCCCCAATGAGGGTGCCACTCCCTCAATGAGGGTGCCACTCCCTCAATGAGGGAGTGGCCACTCCCGCATTGACTTAGTATATGGCTGCTGAAGTCCGGGGTGTATTTCAAAATATAAGACGACCACACCTCTGCTCTGATTTCGTTGGCGGTCCAGTTCGCCCACTGGATCCAACGGCAAGACTTGAACTCCCTCTGGCACCTCATTTTGCAGCATCGCTCCGCGAATCGGTTGCTCGTGTCGTTGAGCGCATGGAAGTCGTGCCAGAATGTCGCCTTCTCCGCCGCCGTCGGGACGTTACGGGTCCCCACGGCCGTTCGGACCTGGTACGTGTGCAGCTCTAGCCAAGCAGCTTCCTTCGGAGCCTCCAGGTTGCCTGCGTGTTTTCTTCGCGTTTTTGTGTTCCCGAATGGGAGTACAGATTGGTACAGTTCGCTTGAAACTCCGAAGGGTGAAAGGTTTTGTTTGCTTGTGAGCAGGGGTTATTCTAATCCCCGAAATTCGGGGAAAACATCACAATGTAACAAGTTTGTTGAACGCTTACGCCCGCCACTAAACCCAGCTTTACCTGTGTTTCGTGTGGGGGTCTGGTCAGGCTGTCCAGGCTGGTTGACTGGTCCGGTTAGGTGGTTGACTAGGCTGTCCAGGCTGGCTGACTAGGCTGTCCAGGCTGGTTAGACTGGCCTTCCGGCCTTCCAGACGGTCCAGGCTGGTTCAACTGGGGAATAATAATATTTTCCCGTGGCTACAACGATACAAAAATCCATACCAATGTCGAAGGTTGAAGGGAATGGTTTGTCCAAGTCAACTCGGTCGATTCGGTAGTAGATACCCTTCTTGAAGTCCCTCCGTTTCACACGGTCGAAGAATGCTCCGTTGAGAAGCATATCGGCGTTCCAACACAGCACAAACTCTCCCTTTGCCCTCCGAACGGCGATGTTCTTTCCGATGTATTGCTGCACCGGCATATGGATGGGGGGCTTCACAGCAACTTCATGCAGCTGTTTCGACACTGTCATAATGCGGATATTGACGTACTGCCCGCTCGTCGTGTTGGGCAAGACCAGTACATTCGCCAACGGCGGCCTGTCAACTTCGGGATTCCACTCCACGAGTATGACCTGTATGTTGATTGACGCCATTGGAGTTAAAGTTCGCTTGAAATTCCGGGGGTTTAGGGTCTCCGTGTGATCGTTATGAATGGGTTCTCTTAGAGAAAGGCTATATGGTTACGGGTTGTATATTTGGTGCTCGTTATGGGTTATGGCTAGCCATGTCCGGGACTGTTTGTGACCGACACCAAGTACATTCCTTCGTGGAGTGTATTTTAGTCGTATAAGATCGAAGATCTTAGAAGACTAATTCTATTCCGACGAGAACTAACACTTGACACAAAGGTTATTACCCCTCGCTTGCCCTCCCACCCTTGCCCATTTTTTCTTCAAGTCCAGTGTCCTGAGGCGTCACGAAGAAGTTCGTGGCATACACACAATAATTTCTGTATGACGTTTCTACGTTTGTTATGCACCATCAATCTTGCATCACGCAGCAGCAAGGACGAGAGCAGCGAGTACGGAGCGTGCCAGGCGAAGAGGAGAGTATTACACTCGTTATTCGAGACTGGAGGTCCTATGAACATGCAATGTGAAAAGCCTCTATTCGAGCCAACCCGGCTTTTCTCCAGTGAAACAGTGTACTGTTTTTGGACTAGATACTAGCGCGGAGCTAACTTTTCTTTCCCCCTGCCCAAAAGCATAGGGGTGGCAGAGTGAGCTGGCTTCGGCCTTCAGGCCGGTAGGCCCGGGTTCGGACCCCGCCCATGACACTTTTCCGGTCGAAGACGTTTCCGAGGTTTTTGCGTTTCGGGGTCTAATGTGCCCGAAATCAGGAGTTTCTCAGTATCTTGCGGTATTTGGGTCACCCCGCCGGCCCCGGGAACGAGCGCCAAACTTTACCCGTGCTCGGTGGGTCGGGGGGAGGGCCCGGGGGGGGGGGGGGGGGGGCAGTGCTGATACTAAGCCTGAGACCCAAAACGAAGTTGCTAACCCTGGGTGGGGGTGGGTACCCCCCCCCCCCCCCCCCTCCTGGTGCAACCCACTGTGGACCTACTGTGGGACCCACCTTAGCTAAATTCTCCAAGGTGAAATGGTGGAAAAAGTGGGTCAAAAATTTTTTTTTTCGAGTGCTTTTTTGGGAGGATTTGGGCCAAAAAAAAATTTTTTTTTCTTGGTCGCTGCTGAGGAAACCACCTTAGAGCGGTCACCACCCTGCTGCACACAGGCCCTGCAGGAGGGGGGGGTACCCACCCACCCCTCGTTGCCGTCCGGCTGACAACGATGCCGAGTTTAGGGGCCTTAGCATCAGCACTGGGGGGGGGGGGGGGGGGGGGGAAACCTTAGTTAGAGCGGGGGGGGGTGTCCCCCCCGGGTATGAGCACCGACCTTAGCTTCCCCCGGACTTTACCACCCTGGCCGAACTTCGCTTCGTGCCCGAAGCTTTTTTTAGTACCACGCTTAGCACCAGAACTTAGCTTCGCCCGAACTTAGCATCACTCGAACTTAGCGTCGTCCGAACTGTGCTTCACCAGAACTTAGCTTCACCAGGCCCGAGCTTGCCGCTACATGCCGAACCTAGCATCACTCGAACCACTTAGCAACGCCCGAACTTAGCATCACTCGAACTTAGCTTCACCAGAACTTAGCATTGCCCGAACTTAGCTTCGCCCGAACTTTACTGTTCCCCGAACTTTAACTGCTGCCTCCAGTCTCGCCACGCGCCGCCTTAGCCGAGCGCACGTACTTTGTTCATTGCTGCACGTTCGAATCATCTGGTGATTCCTCGGGCTCGTCAGACACCACAGCGGACGTGAAGCGCGCACCGGAGACAAACAGGGAGAGCGTGGTATCACCACATACCACCACGTAGTACACTACGTAAACTCCCACAGGGTATACAGGGTACGTTGTCGGTAGTATGCAGGTGCGTACATACCACCACGTAGTACACTGTAAACTCCCACACCGAAGCATGATACGACGCGTGCAAAGAGGTAGTCTGTAGCGGCTTGTGCAGTCCAGCGCCACAGATTGTTGCTGCCTATCAAACTGTACGTACTCTTTCACGCTCTTACTCGCTTCGGCTAGCCGAAAAGGGAGCTCAAATATGGTTAAAAAACGTAGTTCAGTGGTGTCACCTGAGGGAGGGAAGTGTTGCTGTCTTCTTCTGGCATCATCGCACTCGTTCTGAGGCGGGGTCGACAGCAGTTGTTCGGCTGGCGCAACTCTATCGGGAAAAACACCGACCACGAGGCTAGGATCGCCGCTGGGACGACGTCGCGCGGGTGGGAAAAAGATTGAAGAAGGTGAGACTGACATTCTTTGATCCTGCTGAGTTTGGTCTATTCAGTAACGCCGGAGTGACTGTCTAGATGCAACCCCGCCTCATCTCGAACTCTTTCTGGTGTTGGTTCGGGCAGGTGTTCATCCTGCCATCGCACGCACTCCGGCATATCAGGAAGATATGGGTGTCAACTTCGTTGGACAGGTGCCCGGGTCGTGATGCAACCACTGGATGGATCAAAAAGTAATGTCGCTATGAACGCTTGGCTGCCACAAGCCAGTTCTCCCTGTGGTAATTTTTCTGTCACCCCCGGCTTCAGGTGGCCTTAACCCATATTTCAAAAGGGCGGAGGCGCCCTCAACAACTACGGCTCTAGGCCTGTGCGTACATAAACCACTGTGCTCTGAGTACGCTATATAACTAAGTCTCTAGGAGAATGGGTACGTGTGTGTACACGGGCCACGCTGTAACTTTGAAGTTGGATGACAGGGTGTGGCCCCTCTACCCATGTCTAGATGTGCCTGACCCGTTTGCGTTCAGCGCTCCAGGACACCGACGTGTGCCTCCAAAGCAAACGGTAAGGTGTGAGCATACCTCGACGAAGATCTTGTACCGCTCGGCATAAGCAGCGATGTTGGTGATCTGATTCTGCGTGCGCGCCATGACGTTGCCGGAGTGCAAGTCATTCCTTCCGGTGGAGGCCAGCGTCAGATACGGCTTTTCGAAGTCTTCTCCCAACAGCGCCTCGGTGACGCCAGGCGTAGTCTTCGGCTTCTTTCGCCCGACGGGGTCCAGGAAGTCAGGCACCACCGCCGCGAGAGGATGGCTTCTGTTGGTGTTGTTTAAACACGGTTACGTCGATAACCGAGCATGGAATATAGAAGTAGTAGTTTGAACTTGATATGCAGCCAACTTCCAAGAACAGTTGCAACCGACAAGGGTTGCACCACGACGAAAGCGCGGCAAGAGTGACCCTTCTGGAGTCACGTAGCGAAAAGCTGGCATAGTGTGGTACCCATTTGCTTGCAAATGAGTTCCAACTAACGCAACAAGAAGCCCAAGCCGAAGAAGGAGTCCAAAAGCGAAGCAACAAAACCAACACGGAGACGCAAACCGAAGGCAGCCAAGCAGACCTCCCAGGGCAGGGGGGAACCTGCGGCGGTGAAGTAACGAAGCTCATCCGAGTGTCCGATGAAACCCCTTGTCAAAACCACCCAACGACTGCGACGCGCGTGCGAAATGGCGGACGCTAGCGTCTTTCAAGAGCATGCGTGGCTCAGCCGTGTTTTAAAGGTGAGATGAGAGGCATCGGCTCACTCTGTCAAAGGACCATACCACTAACGCAACAAGAAGACGATATGCAGCAACAATCTGTGACGATAGACTGCACAAATAACCGAACATGGAATAATAGTAGTAGCAGTATTCGCGGGCATGGGGTGAATCGGCTATCAGATCAGCATGCGGCCGTCCTGCCCTGAGAGGATACAGCGCACACACCGGTCCCCCCACAAGAGGCGAACTGCGTTTTGCCGGCCGGCCACTTTTTCTCGATTGTTCGTTTTCTTGTTGCGTTAGTGGGGAGTTATTTGCAAGCAAATGAGTACCACACTATGCCAGCTTTTCGCTACGGGCACGGGGTGAATCGGCTCATGGATCAGATCAGCATGCGGCCGTCCTGCCCTGAGAGGATGCAGCGCACACACAGGTCCCCCCCTCACAAGAGGCGAAAACTGCGTTTTACCGGCCGGCATCGGAATCTTCGCTTGCTTCGATTGTTCGATGCGGTATTTTTTTTCTCCCCGTTATTATTTCCTTCAGTCCCGATGTTTCACTGCGAAGAACCATGCCGCACGCGGTGCAGAAGGTGCACACAACACGCCCGGCACACGAAGCCCCGATGCAGCCAATCAGCGGAGACTTTGTTGCCGGTACAAACGGCACCGTCGTGGAGGAGATGGCCCGAGGCCGCGGATGCAATACTGCTCAGCCCACAGACTGGAGCGCTGCGGCGAGTGCGAAACTGACAACGAAGGGGATCGCGAGGTGCTGTTCAACGCACCTCCAGTTGAACACGGACTCCTCTCGCAACCTGCGGGAGCATCGGCGGTTACTTGAAACAGAGGGGAGCGGACGCACAGGAAGGCACGACATAACAACGGGCACCATACACATACACGACACACACACACGCACACACAGCGCGCCGGATGCTACCAGAAGGCGCAGCAAGTAGCGGGATAGCGGTCTACTTTGACGGAGGTGCAAGGGCGAACGGTACAGCTTTTGCTGTGGCGGGCGCAGGAGCGGTCCTGTCTCGATTGTGCTCCCGCTACCGAGTGTGCGCAGCAACAACGTTGCCGAGTACGAGGGAATGTTGGCAGGGCTGCAGCTTTTGGAAGAGGCAGAAGGAACGGAAGGAAAGCAGTGCACCATCCGCGGTGACTCGGCTCTGGTAATTGGGCAAACCAACTGAAAAATGGCGTGTTCGGACGACCCGAAGCCGTCATTGACCCGAGCAATTGAAAAGAGAGAGAGAGAGACAGAGAGAGAGAGAGAGAGAGAGAGACAGAGAGAGAGAGAGAGAGAGAGAGAGAGAGAGAGAGAGAGAGAGAGAGAGAGAACACATCAAAACAAGTCAAAGGGTGTGGCACGTGACCGCGGGAGCGGAAGTTGCGCCGGGAACCGAGGCAACGAGGTCCCCCGCGTGTACGGGTCCGCCAGCTGTCCGCCGGACGGCACCCAGTCAGGGCGGAGGACAATCCCTCTGCGCCCGGCAACACGAAGAGACCGGGACAAAACGCGATTCGCGGCGTACGAGGAAGAACTCCCCTTCGCCACGGCGCCCACAACCGCCGCGTTGTCGATGCGGCACCGCTGCGCCCCCGGCGCCCAGCACAGCCGAACCACACCTTCCGCGAACGCCAACATCTCCTTCAAGTTGATGTGGGCGTCCGCGTCCGGTCCCGCGAACACGCCCTGCCGCCCGTCCACGAACCGGCCTTCCGCCTCCAGCAGCGCCGCCCACGCCCGCGAGCTGGCGTCCGTCCACAGGACGCTCCCTGTGTCCTCAGGGACGCCGCCCACGACCCACGGGTTCTCCCGGACGATCTTCCGGAGCGCGCCCAGCTCCCGTCTGCCGACGGAGGAACGTCGACGACCTCGTCCCACACCGGCGCTGCGGCACCCACCATGCGACCGCCGAGCCTCCCCGCGAACGACAGCAACGCCGCGAAATGGCAGCGGGGCACCGCCAGGATGTCCGTCGCCCAGACGGCGCCCCCGAAGACTTCGGCGAACTGACGGGCCGTCGCTCTGCCGGAAAGCACCGCCGTCATTCCGCTGCCGTCGACCCACCGCTCCGCCCACGCCGGGTCGAGCCTGTGCCGCTGCGTCTCGGCAGCCAGGTCGAACTCCACACCCACACACACGAACCGCGAGCGAACCTGCCACAGCGCGTCGTCGCCTTCCGCCCGCACTTCGACCCGCGCCGCCTGCGCCCGCTTCCGAAAAACGGCCACGTTCCGCTCTGCCTCGTCCAGCGTCCCACCCAAGACAAGGAAGTTGTCCACCCAGGCGAGGCCCAGGTCCCGGACCAGCACGTTCGACGCGCGCTGCGCAATGCACGGCGCCCAAGACCACCCCATGCACAGCACGTTCAACAGCATGTCGCACCCCTTCATACCAATCCCGAAATATCGCGAAATGCTCGCGTCTACTGGGAACTGGTAGAAGTACGACACGCCGTCGCACTGCATGGCGAACCGGTGCCTCTCGACCTCGGCGATGAAGTCGCGCAGCCGGGGCAGGTCCATGCTGGGCGGCCGGCGCATCGCGTCGTTCAGCGGCCGGGCATCCAGAACGAGACGTGCCGTTCGTCCGTCCTTCTTCGGCGTCGTGAAGGCCTTCATGGCGAATGCCGGCCGCGAACGTGCGTCGCTCGCCACCCCGCACGACCGCAGAGTCGCCCGGTGTCGCTCCATCCCGCGCGACGGCACCCGGCACCCGCCTGCGGCGTCCCCAGACACGAAAGCCTCCGCAAACGCTACCGGATCCATCAACATCGGCAGCACCTCGCGGAATCGACCGACACCGTCCATCGCCGCCAACGCCTCCACGTCGATGCGGTTCGACGTTACCCTCGCCAGAGGGAGCCCCGCGTCCGCCCGCCTACCCGGAGCCACTCGACACCCTGGAAGTGAGGGCGTCGACGAGTAGGTCGAGCTGGACACGTTGTCCGGGGCTTCGTCGTACACCGCCAGCCCGCCCGCGATGCCCTGCAGCCGCCTCTGCAGCCCTGCAAGACGCGACGCATCCCGACCCACTCCGCCTACACGGCCACCGCGACCGGCCGACTGCGGGCCCCCAACGGCAAGCACCCACGTCGGCGAGAGCGAACGGCGGCCGCACCCGTCCCCGCGGCGCTTTCCCCCGTCCACCCTCGGTCGCTTCCTCACCCAGCGACCAAAGGCCTGCCGCTCGTCGTCCGGCTCGTCCGCCCGACTGCGGCCGTCCACCCGCACCACGCGCTCCACCGGACGGGTTGTGGGCCCTCCCGTCCATCTCCACCACGCGCGCGTCCATGTCACCGCCATTCCAACCCTACCATTCGGAGTCCCGAGAGCAGTAAGGCGGTTAGTCACGCCTTAGCAGTCCCAGGGCCTCTCCCCACCCACCTGTATGTGTTCTCGTGGTCACCGCTACCGCGTTGACCTTTCCCGAGAGAGAGAGAGAGAGAGAGAGAGAGAGAGTGAGAGGAGAAAACAAGAAGGGCTTCGAGAGATCTAACGAGAGAGAGAATAAGCGAGAGAGAGAGAGAGAGAGAGAGAGAGAGGAGAGAGAGCAGAGAGGAGAGAGAAGAGAGAGAGAGAGAGAGAGAGAAGAGAGAGAGAGAGAAGCCAGAGAGAAGAACAAGAGAGGAGAGAGAGAGATGAGAGAGGAGAGAGAGAGAGAGAGAGAGACGAAGAGAAGCTGAGAAGAGACGAGAGAGGAGAGAGGAGAGAGAGAGAGAGAGAGAGGAGAGAGAGAGGAGAGAGAGGAGAGAGAGAAGAGAGAGAGAGAGAACACATAAAAACAAGTCAAAAGGTGTGGCCTACCACCGTAGCCTGGTGGGCTAGGCTAGTTCCGGGGTGGCTCCCTGGGAGGGACAGGGACGGGGTTAGTCTCGCCTTAGCAGTCCCAGGGCCTTCCCCACCTACCTGTATGTGTTCTCGTGGTCACCGCTACCGCGTTGACCTTTCCCGAGAACACATAAAACAAGTCAAAAGGTGTGGCACGTTACCGCGGAAGCGGGAGTTGCGCCGGGAACCGAGGCAACGAGGTCCCCCGCGTGTACGGGTCCGCCAGCTGTCCGCCGGACGGTACCCAACCAGGGCACAAGACAATTCTTCGGCGCTCAGCCACGCGAATAGCCCGGGACAGTATGCGGTTCGCGGCGTAGGAGGAGGAACTCCCCTTGCACACGGCGCCAACCACGGTCGCGTTGTCCACGCGACATTGCTGCCTCCCGGGCGTCCAGCACAGCCTCACGACTCCTTCCGCGAGCGCCCACATCTCCTTCACGTTGATATGAACGCCCGCGAACGGACCGTCGAACACGCCTTGCGCCCCGTCGACGAACTCGCCACCCGCCTCGACCAACGCCGCCCACTCCCGCGAGCTCGCGTCCGTCCACAAAACTTCTCCGTTCTCCGCAGCGTCGCCGCCAACCCACGCGTTCTCGACGACGACCTTCCGCAGCGCGCCGATCTCTCTTCGCACGGACGGCGGCACGTCCATGATGTCATCCCACGCCTGCAGCTCCGCCTCCGCCATTCTGCTGCCCAACCTGCCCGCGAACGCCAAGAGGGCCGCGAAATGGCACCGCGGCACGCCGAGTATGTCAGTGGCCCAAACGGCCCCCCCGAAGACCGAAGCAAACTGTCTCGCCGTCGCCTTGCCCGCCAGCACAGCCTTCATGCCGCCCGCCGCCGCCCACTTCGACGCCCACGCCGGGTCCAGCCGGTGCCTCTGCTCGTCCGCCGCGAGGTCGAACTCGATCCCTACGCAAACGAAACGCGTCTGGACCTCCCACAGGGTGTCCCCGCCTTCCGCCCGCACTTCGACCCGCGCCGCCGCCGCCCGGTCCCGGAACGTCGCCACCTTCTGCTCGGCCTCGTCCCTCGTGCCGCCCAGCACCAAAAAGTTATCGACCCACGCCAGCCCGAGGCCCTGCACGAGAACGTTCGACGCCCGCTGGGCGATGCAGGGCGCCCACGACCACCCCATACACAACACGCGCAACAACATGTCCCGTCCATTCATCCCAATTCCAAAATACCGCGAAATACTCGCGTGTACCGGGAACTGGTAAAAATATGACACGCCGTCGCACTGCATCGCGTAGCGGTGTCGCTTCACCTCCCTCACGAACCCGTGTATCGCCGGCAGGTCCATGGCGGGCGGCCTCTGCATCGCGTCGTTGAGCGGCCGCGCATCTAGGACCAGCCGCGCAGACCTTCCGTCCTTCTTCGCCGTCGTGAACGCCTTCATAGCAAACACTGGCCGCGACCCCGCGTCCTCCGCCACGCCAAACGACCGCATCGCGCCTCGGTGTCCTTCCATCCCTCGCGACCTCAGCCTGCATCCGCGCCTTCCGCCCGGCGTGAACATCCCTTCAAAGGCCGCCGGATCTGTCAGCATCGGCATCACTTCCCGAAACCGGCCGCCGCCGTCCATCGCCGCCAGCGCGTGGAGGTCGATCCGGTTCTTCGTCACCCGGGCCAGCGGCAGCCCCACTTCCCCCCGCGCCTGTGGTGCGACCTTGCAGCCCGGCAGCGACGCCGTCGACGAGTACACCGACGACGAAGACCCTGCGTCCCCCTCCGCGGCGTCGTCGTACCCCCCGCGTCCGCCCTGCAGCCACCTCCTCAACGTCCCGACGAGCCTAGCCGTCTCCCGCCTTACCGCGATCCTCCGGCTAGGACCGCCGACAGCGGCGCCGCCCCCCGCGCCGTCGGCAGCTCCGCGAGCGGCAGGTACCGCACGAGGTCCCTCACCGACTTGTGTCGGGAGATCTTGAGGATCTCCAACGGCAAGAAACCACGTCGGAGAAGGTGCGTCAGCGCCCCGCGCCTCACGGAGTGCGCGCTGTACGCCTCCCGCACCCGCTTCAGCGCCGCCACCACCCGCGCCACCGGCACGCCCTCGAACAGCCGCGCGCCCCCGCCCGCGTCACCCGCCGCAGCTCCCGCAGCTCCGCCGCGAAGGCTTCCGGCAGTTCCACGATCACAGCCAGCTCCGTGTGGAACGGGTCGCTTTTTGACCCAGCGAACCAGGCCAAAAAGTCCGTCCCCCCCGGCTGTGGCCGGAGCAGCTCGGCCGTCAACATCGCCACGTCCGCGAACCTGCCGGCCGCGCACCACATCACGACGAGGACGAGACGTACCTTCGCGTCCTGCTCCGCCCGCACCGCCGCCCACAGGTCCTCCTCCGAGATCGTCAGCGCCTGCCTCGTCGGTCGCCGGGCGCCCATCTTCCCCAACGCCCGCCGCAGGTCGGAGAGCACGTCGAGCACGTCGCGACGCGCCACCTCCACGCCCATCCTGCGCAAAGTCGACACGCGCGGTGTTGGCGTAGTTGAGCAGGGTGGACGGCAACAACCCCCGCTCCAAATGCGCCGCCACGTACAGCACCACGGTCGTCGTCCACGAGGGCGTCGGGTAACACGCCC